>CAAE01014979.1:327235-343963 GCA_000180735.1 Tetraodon nigroviridis
TTATTTCTCGGAGATAAATCCTCTAAAAATGAGCAGCGGGCAGCGTTTGGTGAGGAAGGAGGGATACGACAGGAGGAACAACGTGGCGTTACCGTCCATCCGAGCAGCGATGGAAGGTAACGAGGTTGAGGCGCCATTACGGTCAGTTTGGACGCCACTGCAGCACTATTGATTTCCATCCCAAAGCAGCCTCCTAGGCTCATCTACACTAGTTGGTTTTCCTACTTTGCCGCTCTTTTCATGTGAAGTGGGTGGAATCAGGAGCCCATTTGGTGCTCGTTTAGTGATTCCATACCTTGGGAAATTTCTTCTTCCACCACAGCTAGAGCTGTAATATCTTTTATTTTAAGATTCAGTTCATCATAGATCATAGATTTATTGCAGCGGAAAAATAGAAGCAAAAAAAAAAAAAAATTCTTTCCACATTTACAGACCAATGAATCTTATTTTTTAGAGCCTTTATCGTTTTGGATGTGACTGCATCTCTGTTTTTGTTGTAAAAGAGCAAAGCTTTAGCTCCTCCTCCTGAGCTTTTGTTCAATTTTTCTCTAGTCCTAAAAGAATAAACACATTTTATTCATTTTTTCCCAACCTTTTTTCTCTCCCCCCTCCTCATCCCGCTCCCTTTCCTTCTGTCTCTCCTTCATCCTTCCTCTCTGTGGGCCTTCCGCGGTGCGTTAAGGCGCTCCGGCGACATGCACTGCTGACTTCTCAACATCTTGTCTCGTCACGGCAATTACACACACCACACACAGCCACACGCATTCTCTCCCACATACACACATTTAACATACTCAGTACAATTGAAACATGTTCCCAACTGTTCTTTTATACGGAACTAAAAACGCTCGGTCTTATATCAAAAATGAGTTTGATGCAACCGGAAATATTCTGTGTCTCCAACCAGCCAAGAAAACGGTGACTGAGACTGAAGGTGTGAGAAGGTGGTCCAGGAGGTCAGGTCAGGGAGTGACCCCCTCCACGCTGATGTGAAAGGATAAGGGTTAATTAACCGCAGACTTTCAACGCCTCTGATGAATGATTCATGGCTTTCAGGTCTATAGTCAGTATTTAAAACACATGGACAGAGTCAGAGCGGCCATGAATAATTCAGCCCCTGTGCTACCCAGCACCACATCTCACTCACGGCCCGCAGAAGCGGAGCTCCATTTCAGCCCGGAAGCATCTACCTGTTGATAAAGAGCAAACCATTATCTTTAAGAAATGACAAAATCTCAGAAATGCAGAGGGATAACGACCGCGGCTTGGTCCAGAAATGAAGCCGCCGTGATGCGTAGTCATTATTTCAACATTGGGGGGAAGAAGGCAAAGACAGGAGCAAGAGACAAAGAGAAATGTTTTAGGGCTGCCTCTGAGAAAGACGGATGAACAGGAGAAGAGAGAGGGAATACGTTAGGTGGGGAGATTTACCGGCGGAGCTGTGAATGCAGCAAATAATAAGTCAGCGGCTAAGCGGCTTCGATATATTCTCAAAACTACCAGCTGTCACAGCACAATCAACCCCTTTGCCTGCTGTTTCCAAACAGTCAGTGACACGCTTGTGTTCCAGGAGGTGATGTACAGAGATCGAATAAAGAGGTGAGGGCTAAAGCCCCAGACCTCTGGTCATTTTTAATTCAGTTTAGAGCCGACCTACAATAAGATGGCACAACAAACAGAGCAATAAACCTTCAGAGACGTGCAGGCTGAGGGGAACATCTGAGGCGAGAAGAGCTACACCTGTAATATGCAAATATCTGCTTCACGTGCACGAGACCTAATGAGAAACGGAGCAGAATTACAGCACCAGCCTGATTCTAATCAGCTGGTGGAGACGGGGAACAAACGACGGTGACTGTTAGCGAGGAGGAAACGTAACAGCAATTAGTGTCCGCTCAGTTTCATCTCCGCAGTCCTCCTTGACATCTCTGACGTCTCTCACACACAAGCTCAGCTCAGCTGACGGCGTGGGAAGCCGAGGCCGCCTCGAGGAGGAATCCTGGTGGGTTGAGGCTAATTTAGCGTTTAACACTTGCGGAATCGATTGTTATCAACCACGAGATAAGAGCAAATGAGAGCGCTGCACTTGTGGTTTGTGTAGAGAGCAACAGAACAGCGGGAAGAGGGAGGGGGAGAGAGAGATAGAGAGAAGGTTTGGAGAGCCCGGAACATCAGGTTGGACACGGTTGGACAGAGTGATCAGATTATGACACCTGTACTCTTTCTGTGAGACTGCACACTTAAGGCATCTGCTGGAAGACGGATCGCCTGTTTGGAATTGACAGGCGTTCCACCAGAGTCCACGTCTCCTCCGCAAATTGGTTACGAGCTTCATTGTTTCTGGTCTCCGGCCTGCGGGGCCGGCAGCCGAACCACAGCAGTCCAACAGCGTCCGGGTCCGTTGTTGTCTCGCTCTGTAAAGGCCAATTAAATGACAATAAGCCAATTTGTGCGACACGGTTTCCGGATTGGCTGCTCCGTATGTCCCAACATACGTGAACTTGTTCTAATGAGGAAAGTCGAATCAGGGACACGATAAAGTCTGACGCTTTCCCCTAAAAGCAATGACACCCTGACTTAGAGGGAATTATGTGTGTGTGTGTATTAAAGAGCAGAGTCCAGTATATCAGACAGCCCCTGTCATGTTCATGTCGCAGCAGCGGGGTATAGGAGGTGTACTTGTCTCTGAGTGATGTGATGGCATGAACAGCATGGTTTAAGAGCTAAAAGAAGGTCATTGGTGTCTCGCTTCACTATCTCTCGCTCCTTTTCTCTCCTCTCTCTGTTGCCCCTGTCATCCCAGCTGGATGATCCCTCGCTCTCTCTTCCAACCGCCTGTCTTTCCGTCCTTCGTCACGGGTTGCTGTGTTCTAAACTCCCCAACACACACACCCCACCTTGCGCCCTGCTCCACGTTAAACTTCAGTCTGGACCGCTGCTTATTTTTAATCCACACCTAATTTATGGCCAAGAGAAACAAGTACGTAAACCACAAGATCTCCATCAGAGAACAAATCTGCTTGCTGTATTTCCCGTTGATGTGGCTATTTTTAGCATTTTTGTTCCCCAAGCTGGGCTGCGTCGGTCCGTGTCGGGCGAAGTCGGCAGCTGTAGATAAACTGCCACTATCGTTGGGCACAACCTGGATCAGCTGACAGATCAGGTTGAATTTGGAGTTATCAACTCGGAACATCTTGTGAAAGATCCACATCGGCGTGCGGTAACTACGGCAGCGCCAGGTTCTGCGCAACAACCCGCTTATCTGAAATGACAGTGGGGGCACGAGGGCAGGACTGTCCAAGATGAGGCCTTGAGCCTGAGCTAGATGAGCTCAATGCGAATGGTGGCAGATAGAGTTACACCAGTAGCTGCTAACGATCACCTTCAGACTGAATTAGCTCCTGCAATGAACCAATTATTTTTCTATTCACATACATACAAAGCCTTGACACATCCAGAACTGTTTGGTGTGTGTGTGTGTGTGTGTGTGTGTGTGTGTGTTACACGTCGGACATCCTGGTGTGAGCAGCAGGTTGTTGGGAAATACAACAGCTTTAATTAGGCTTGGGTGTAGGCTGGAACATATCTGTCTCACTTTCTCAGCAGGGACTCAGCCGGTACTTTTGATCCACCAGTAACGACTGAAACGTTCGAGTGGGTTTTCTGACCCGGGTTCAACAAAGAATCCCATTCAGCCCCGAAGAGGTGATTTCTGAACGAGCGACTTTAAGCCTTTATTTATTTGTCAGTTTTGCTGAACAGACACGTTTGTGCGAAATCTGCGGAATAACAGAGCATCAATAATAAATGAATGATGAGAATCGGTGTGACGAGTCATTATTTACCCGTGTGAAAGGGCTTACTTAACCTTGGCGTGCTCGCAGAATTAAAATGTGGATTTCAGGGGGAAAATCCACTCTGTATGCTGACCATGGCTATGCAAGGAGGGTGAGACACAAGTGCAACAGAGAGAGGAAAGAGGGGAGCGCAAACGATGGACGAGCGAGTTTAAAAAGAGCCAGGAAAGAGAACAGGTGCAGAACAAGAGAGAGCAAGATGGGGAAGCGGAGGACAGGAGAAGTTGGAGGGGAAGGCAGCAGCAGGACAGGTGGAGGAGGTGCATCATTGTTGGGGAGGAGAGGGGAGGTTGGTGGGCGTGGAGGGGCAGACAGATGACAAATTGTGATTAATAGATGGGGTCCGGGGCAGCAGTGTGGAGCGCAACTCATTAATAGAGAGAATTAGGGAGGCTGTGCAACTCAATCTGCACAGTGCCACTCGCAATCAGGAACCAAATCAGATCTGCACAGACAGACAGGCACACACACACACACACACACACACACACACGCACACACACACACACACACACGACAACCATAACTGTAAATGCTGATCAGAATAAAAGTGAAAGCATAGACTGATGAGTTGACAAAATAACATTCCAGACATAAAATCAAGTTTGGGCGCTAAATTCTACAGTCTGCTGCAATTTATATACACAGACATGCAGTAAAATGTAACAGTGTTGTTGTAAAATGCTGGAAAGCAGGTTATATTCTGATAAATAAGATTCAAAAATGGTAAAAAAAAAATAGTAGAATTCAAAAGATCACGCGTACATCAGTAGATCGGGATTGGGATTATAAATTATTTACAGATATGGGTGCAGTGGGGTTATGAGGTGAGTAGAGGATCTGCTGTTTTAAACGATGAATGATTGTCGTGATAGGGAGCTGCTGTGGGTCTTCCCTGTGATTGTTTCTCAAATATAATAACAGGCTCACCCGTCTGTTGATTCTAGCAGACAGGATTTGTCCACGTGGCGCCACCAGTCCAAGCCTTCCATTACTGCCTCCTTCCTTCCGTCTCACCTCCTCCCTGACCTGTGAGATTGCAGGTCAGTTTAAGCCCGTTTCCGCCGCCTCTTACCTGCTGTGTTGTTAGCGCCTCCACCTCGAGTGAGCTGGTTAATAACAGGCTAACCTCCGCCATCACAGGCTGACTTCCCCACTGAGTCCTGATTGCTTTGGCTGATTGTCCTAAGCGGAGACAGTGACTGTCCTGCTGCACGTCCACCCGGACCCCAGTCTGAAGTCTGCACACCGCCATGTTGAAGAAAAGAAGGGCATAAATACATTAGATAGATGGATAATTAGAGGGAGAGAGAGAGATCAGTCTTTCATAATTTCTCACTTCTTTTAAAAGTAAACATTAAACCCCTAAAAAACAAAGACATATTTCTGTAAACAGTTTTAATTAAACAGCAGCGACAATAATATGTCACAGACCAGAACGTGGATATCATCTGTCATGAAGAACAGAGCCGGAGACGGACGTAAGCGCCTGGCAGCCTATATATTCATCGGCTTGGTTAATATTTCATGGGGCTTTAAAAACCTCATTCTCTCTAAATTGTCGCTACTCCTTGGCAATAATAATTTGAATGCAGGGCGCCTCTGAGTGTGAAACCAGTATGTCGGCGCCTACATGTAAATTAGGAGTGTGTGTGCGTGCACGTGTGTATGCATGGGGACCCTCACGCGCGGCGGCCATTAAGTCCCCTCCAGAAGCCCCTCCTGGCTCCTGCAGCAAGCCGACTTCATCCTGTAAAGCTGGAAAACGCTGAAGCTGGTGGATTTGTTGCGTTTTTTTCAGTGAAAACAAAATCAAATTTAGATTAAAAAGTGCAGAGACCACACGTTTCCCCCACTCTCCGACGAGCAGTAGTTATCTCAAAATGTAAATGTGTCTGGAAGGCTGGCATCTGCCTCGGGGCTCCGTCGGCTGACAGGGTGCATTCTGGGGAGTGATCTATCGATCCTTACTCAATATCTGCTGCACTCCTGCTCGCCCAAGTTGGGAGAGGAATAAATAAAGAGCAGAACTGACACAACATGTGCTTTAAGAACCGGGGCTCGTCTGGATGGAAACCTGCCTGTTTATCATGCAAATAGCCCCTAAATTAAACGTACTTTTATTTGAAATAAATAAATAAATAAATAAATAAATAAATAAATAAACAAATAAACACACGGATACTGATTAAGAGAAAAAATTAGGGGATAAGGGGGATCTGCTGCTGTTTTAGGAATAATAGTTTAGAATTCATTAAGGGATTAATGCAGAAAATATAGAAGAAAGAGAAAAAGAACAGAAGATGTGTGGAGGTGTGTGTGTGTGTGTGTGTGTGTGTGTGTGTGGTGGTGGGGGGGGGGGGGTGTCAGCAGTAATACATCCCTCATCTCTAATGAGGTCTGAAAGCTACAGGATCAGACAATGACAACAAGCGAGCCCAGGAATAACAGCCCTCCTCTCCCACCTCTCTCCGTCCTCCCTGATGTGTGTCGCTCTCACATCTGCGCAACCGGCGCGGCTCGTCTCCGCACGCCTGCAAACAGGCTCCAGAATTCATGATAATGAGCACGTCTGAGCAGCCTGCGTGACCCACGACCCGCACGAAAACAATTACAGCTATTATTAGTCCTTCCAGGAGACTTACGCATTAATCACGCCATTGGTTGTGAGTCTAATGGAGTTTAAAGCTCCAGTATTGAAAAAGCGCTAATAAGCTGTGATTTAAACTGTGGTCATTTGGATTTCCGGAAAGGGCACGTGCTGTGTGTGTGTGTGTGTGTGTGTGTGTGTGTGTGTGTGTGTGTGTGTGAGGGAGGGCGGGGGAGCGGTAGTAGGCGGCAGATGCGGCGGAAAAGCGAAGCAGGGCGCAAAACACAACAAGTGAGCGAACTGTTGCGCCGCAGATGAAGAAGCTCCGCAGGTGGGATTCCGCGTCCTGTCCAAGCTGCTCCTCAGAACAGGACATTTGGTGGGAGGAAGCGCCGCGCAAGTTAGATATCGGTGCCCACTTTTCGCGCTGCTGCGCGCGTTCGTGCCCGGAGCGCCTGCAGCCTCCAGCGCGGACGGTGCGCTCCCGCGGACGCCAACCGGTCGCGGATGAAAAGCTGCGTAAAGTTCACGTCTTAGCGCGCAGCAACTTTGGCTGACGTGAAGGTGAAAGTGGCGGAATTAATTACTCCTGGAAACAGATTCTCCCCGTGGGGAAAAAGAAACTGCGAACCAAAGGTAAACTTACGCTTTACTCTTAAGATTTTCGGAGAAAGTGAGTCTTATTCTGATTTGTTTTTGCTAAACTTAAGACCAAATTTGAATTGTAATCCAGCTAAAATTGACAATATTGTGTATGTTAGAAATGATTGTCCGTTTTGTATCCACTTTTTGTATTTCGTTTATTCCGTATATTCTGATTTTTATTTGCATCCTTAAAAAGTTTCGGGTTTTTTTCCCCCCTCCGTTCAAAGTATACCTATTTGTAATCAATGTTTCACCCGTGTTTCGATTTTAATTGCGTTATTATCGGTTATTGTGTTTTCTCTTCAGACTGCAAGAGGCCTGCCATCCAAATTAACCTTTTCATGATTTCTAACAAATCTCCACTAATGCTGCTGAAACTGAGCTAACCCGGACGGCTATTTTAAAGCAGAAACTTAGCCTTTGGCTTCTCCTCATCCGCTCTTTCCTGGACAAGCAAATAAAACCTCCTTCCTCGTCTGTGCTGGGTGAGATGAGCTCCAGTGGGAGAACTGTGGACCCCACCTGACAGCTCCCCCGACACCTGACAGCTCCACACGGAAGCCTTCCCAACCACACAAGTGGATCTAAAACCCATTAAGCTCTCAGAATCCAACAGTGTGACGAAGACACGCAAGTTTGACCAAGTAGACTAAATTCCTGACATTTTTTCTTTGCACACGTGTGTATTAGTTTCAGACAGGACACACAGATAGGCATTAGTATAAAAGGATAAAGAACAAAGAGCAAAATGGAAGAGGGCCTCCTCCAACCTTTTGTCTTTCACCTGGCTTAAACCTATCCTTGCGCCTCAGAAGGTGTCCTCCTTCCTTCGTTTCCCCACACACCCTTTCACATTAACACTTTCATTTCTGACCCACTGTCGACTTTCTGCCAAGAGTTCAGCCTGGCAGGCACAACCATTCCAGCCAAGGGGGAGGAGGACTTCCTCACGCTGGCCGCCTCCCGGCTCAGCCGTAAGAAACGTGTCATCGGGGCTGGAGTCGGCGTGGCCATGGTTCTGGTCCTGCTGGTGGCCATTCCCCTATTGGTCCACACCACCAAAGGGGGAGGAGCCGGAGGCGGGGGCATGCACTACGAGATGCTCGGGAGTTGCAAAATGGTGTGTGACACTTTTACCCCCCCACAGGGAGAGCTGACCGCCGTCTCCCCTCAGCCTCCAGACTTCCCAAACCGCAGAGGCAAACAGGGGTTCAGAGGAAGCCCTGGACTTCCTGGACCCCCTGGCCCCAAAGGGCCCCCTGGAGAGCCGGGCAAGCCCGGCCCGCCCGGTCCGCCCGGGCCTGGGCCCGGTGGCTACGGCTCATCGCTTTACAGCCCCAAAATCGCCTTCTATGCAGGCCTCCGGAAGCAACACGAAGGGAGTGAAATACTGAAGTTTGATGACGTGGTGACCAATGTAGGGAACTACTACGAGCCAAGTACTGGCAAGTTCACCTGCCCGCTGCCCGGCATCTACTACTTCACCTACCACGTCCTGATGAGAGGAGGTGATGGGACGAGCATGTGGGCCGACCTGAAGAAGAACGGACAGGTGAGTATGTCACCAAAGCCCCGTCCTGAGCGATCTCGGCTTCCGTTTACGCGTGCCTGGGGTTAGACAGTCACAGCCAAGCCGTCAGAGCCGTCATAATCCTCCACGTCTCCACGGGAGAGAACCTAAATGCAACAGCTGGCTTCTGCTCTCAGAGGAACCCTGGATAAGCTCAAATTAACAAACAGGTACAGGTGTCTCGGAAAACAAAACCCAAAGAACAAAAACAGCTTTCTACGAGTCCATCTGGAGATCCGTGACAAGCGTAAAGTACTGAGCCCTGACTGGTGAGGAAGCCTGATCCTGATGTGTCAGAGAAGCCACATCCTGGCGATGACCAGGGCGAGAAAGATAACCGGTAGATAGTTATCCTTCTTTTATTGATTAAATAAAAGAGTACATAAAGTGCAGAGGACAGACAGGTAAATGCCAGACCTAATTGAGGAGCAGGTTTGTTGCATTCCTCCACAGACATTGTCATTCTCTGCTTCTCCTGCTGTTAAATCTTTCATAGCTTTTAGATGAGATTCTCTCCTCCACCTGTGCCCCCGCTCCCTCTCATTCCCTCACACACCATGTTGACTCTTTCCCCATTAATTATCTTTCCCATCAATAAATTATTTACCTCAATTCAGTGCTCATATTGCCCTCACAGTTTCAGTGATTTTTTCCCCCCTCCAGTTAACACACATTTGCTCTGTGTAAAAACCTTCTTCCCCCTAAATGCTGTAAAAATATTTTTCAGCAGCTAATATTTGTGTGGAGCTTTCTGACCCGAGTTGATGGTGGCCCTCAAGGAAGCCGTTTAATACAAAGTAAAACCTACCTTTAACTGGAGGAAACCTGTAGCAGAACCATCCAATCCGGGCCACAGACAGACGGGGGAGGAGGTGGAGGAGTGGGGACACGATGGACGGGCGGCCCTCGTGCACCCCTGTAGGAGCTTCTGCCATCCTGCACAGGGCGGAATCATTGTTACATTTACCTGAACAATACAAGCGTTCATATTTACAGAGACAACGTTTAGTAAGCAATGATGTCATCTTTGGTACCCGGTAGCGTCGCTGATGTACAAGTTTAGCCCGAGTTTGCAGAGCTGTATCACTCAATTTCAAGGAATTTCCTCTTGACCCCTCGTGTTCAATAACTTATCTAAAGATTGGTGTTGAGGTAGATGACCTTTTCAATGATATATAATTCACCACCAATGTGGACTCTGCCCTTTACAGTGATGAGAAAGGTGTGGGAGTATGAATATTTATAGCTGGGCCAATGTGGAAGGAACCAGGTTGGTCAGTCGGGCAACACACACACATCAGCTCACACACACTCATGTGTGTGAGAGGTGCTGACATCAGTGCCCCGGTGCTGTAACCTCATTAACAGTATCTGTATTGGTTGAGATCAGACTGGGAGAGAAGAAAAAGCAGAACAGGAAAAAAAGAACTGGGAGAAGTTCAACAACTTTGTTACAGCCGGATGGAATACCGATCGGTCAATCGATCAATCGATCTTTGAAAAAACAGGGGAGAATTAAGGCCAGATTTGGCTATTTCTGATGAACTGATAACAGACGATAGTTTTCCCTTTTTAATGAGCTTTTGACTGAACTTATGTTCAAAGACTCACATGATCCAGGAGCTAATTAGAAAAAAAGCCTTTCTTTACCTTCACGGCGGTGACAAGTCTTGACTCAATTAGTGCGGAAAGAAGCAGCTCTTCTCCACTTCCTGTGATGGAGAGACTGAGGGGCAGAAACGGTAATACTACATGTCAAAACAGTCAATATGTACCCCAGGTGGTATTGGATTACTCGCAGCTTCCTTTCTCTCCATATATTATCACAGCGGCAGTCTGAGGGCGAATAATATAGAATAATGGTATCAGATGCATTATAATGGGAATATTTTCTGATAGTGGATAAATTTCACCCTTTTAGACCGAATTTCAGCAAATTGAAAGGAAAGAATCCTCTTTTACACCACGCCGCCTGCCCCTGCTTTGTCTCTTTCCCCGAGAACACACGTCCATGCGCTCCTTCGTGCACACGGCCATTATCTGCCAATGTGTGTCTGTTATAATGGCTCAGGCCATTATACTTTGTCAACAGCAATGACTCAGCTGGTTGTCGCCGTGTTTTGTCATGCCTTTGTTGTCTGTTCCTTTTGCCTTCCTATTATATCAACATTATTCGCCCTCATCGTGCGAGCAGCATTCTGTCCCCTGCAAACACAGCGCTGTTTGATAGCGGCTTTGCTACTAAACACCCCAAATGCACAGTTAACCATTTTATAAACAGTTTATGACAATTAGAGGGGGAAACAGAAGAGCTGCTTGCGTGTGTGAGTCATGATTGGAAAAAAAATACGAGTTAGGTCATATTAGATGCCAAAGATGATAATAAAAGAATCTTTTTGTGTTCAATTAGGACATTTTTTTCACCCTCAAAGGTCTGGGTTGCAAGACTTTGTTCACAAGCTTGTCAACTCAGATCAGGGTTAGAAATGATCAGTTTGTTAGAACTGGCTCAGCAATTAGCGTCTCAGTGCAGAGTTAGCGAGCTGGATAGGAAAACGCCACAGATACGCTGAAAAAATGGCCGTTTCAATCTCCCGTTCACCCTTCCCCATTCGGCCCTCAGAGGTCCCTGAGGTGAGTTTAAGAGACACCGTCTCCACGGCGCCGCTCTGCTCTGAGAGGTCCGTACATCACCCAGAATGAATCCCGTCAGTTTTATTATCAGAGGATCAAGGCACCGCCACGAAACTACACAAAAGTTTTTCTTTTTTCCTTTTTTTTTAAAAAAAAAAGGGAATAAAAGGACACAATTCACGGACGGCCCAGCTCATTTATACCCCCGCCCTCCTCCGTCTCCTCTGAAACAAGCATGCCTGATGGGCCTGGTCCATCACTCAAAGGCTCTTTCAGCTTCGGCTTAAACGTGCATGTCGCTGCCCACCCATCTGTGCGTCCTTTTTTTTTTTTTTCTTAACAAATTTTGACTTTCAGGGCTGTTATGCCGAACTTTGCCATTGTTTTTCATTCGGAAGGACTTCATTTTCTATTTTTACACTGCATTTGTGCAGTGAATCCATCCCTCCTTAACGCCCCCCTCGTCTCCAGCTCCATGGCCCCTCTCTAATAAAAAGTGGAGGCAGTGTAATCTCCTCTATGGTCCTGTGAGACTTGCTTCTCCCCAAAAGCGACAGATCAAGTCAGCCGGCGTTGGACAAACAGACAGAAATTCACTCCCCTGTCGCCATCAATCTCTGTTGCTGTTGACAATAATCCTGATTTGTGCTTTCCCTCTTGTTTTCACTCCCGGAACCCCCCAGTGTCTCCTGCCCGCTACAAGAAAGGAATGTTTAACCGTGATGGTTGCTGACAGCCAGATCCATCTGTGCTGCTAAAAGATGCAAACTGCTTGACAGAGCAGAACATTTAACATATTTGTATAAATACAGTCGCAAAATCCACGCCAAATAAGACGTATTTGTTTAAATAGTGAATAATTAGAATTGTAAGATAGCTTCATCTGCCATGTGGTAATGGCAACAATGAGATTTTAATATCAAAAATTTTATTTTCATAATGCAAAATTTCTTTTAAAATTTTGAATTGCTGTTTTACTGAATTGCGATTAACCCAATATTCTACTATGATAATATTTTAAATGTCACCCCTTTAAAATTGTGTGCACATATCATCCATAAACTACATCACTTGCCCTCTGGGTTAATGTATATAAAGGAGGAGGACGTGACCATGAATTAATCATAAACATAGTAGCATAAATGTCAGTGTCTGGACTGCTGGAGTCCGGAGAGCCGTCCTGCCTCCTGAGTGTCGACCATAAAAACCCATAAATAACGTTTTGTCCTTTCGGCCCGGCAAATATAATTAGCCGATGTTCGTATTTAAAAGGCGTAGTGTGAATACCACTGCTGCCACCTTGTCCAGCCCCTCTTTGTAAACATGTGGTGTCACGTTTAATCGGAAGTAAAGGGAATTACAGCTGTGAGCTGGTTTTTAGTGCGATCGGCGGCGGAAACTGCGGCACGTGTCAGCAGCCTGTCAGTCCCGGCTGAAAATGCTGCCTGGGGAATCCTGCCATTCAGCCCAAAGACAGATGTGAGACGTACAAGATGTCAGAATCTCTTTACCGTTATGTTTTATGAAAAGCTATTAGGTCTCCCTGGGGGGAGATGTTCAGTCCCGTGAGAACATCGCAGCCAAACGGTATTTAAATAACCAAACGTCGCAAGCAGGAGCGCAGTGTGTGTGTAATTGTGTGTGTGTGTGTGTGTGTGAGTGACCTCCTGCTGGTGTTTCACAGGCTGCGTTTGACCACCGTAGCCGATGGCAAACCCCCGGTTACTGTGATGGTGGAGTTATTGAGGAGCTGGGCCTATTAGGCGGGGAGCTGCCGGGGCTGTCCGACCCCCAATTACCGCAGCCTGCAGCCGCGTTTAGCCTGCGCTGACACAACTGGGGAGGAGGGCATCATGTGTGAGAGCTAGAGGAGGAGGAGGAGGAGGAGGAAGAGGAGGGCGGGGGTCCTCAGGAGACCTGCCACAGCGCTGCACCGTTAATCAATCCGATTTAGGCCGGACAGGGACACACTTAGTCACCGCTCCCGCCAACACTGCCACGGCGGCGCAGTGAAAAGCCACGCGTGACCTGCATCCCATCGAAGGAGGGGAACGTGGAAAAAGATGGATAGACGGCTCTGGGATGAAGAGGTGGCACTGGGTAGCAACTGGGAGAGGGATGGCGGAGGGCGCGTAAGGTGTGGTGGTGGGAAAGACAGCAATTAATGGAGTGACGTGGGCGGAATTAAAACAAAGGGAGCTATCGATTCCTTTCCGTCTGAGGGAAGGGATAAAAATGCGATGCTGGCGGGGAGAAAATATACTGAGCGGAATTGATGAAACGGGTTGTCTGATTGATCGCGAGAGAATCGGCAAAGCCTAATGGCTGAAGATGATGGACCGTGTGCTGGAGTCAGACCCAGACTCAGGGCCCGAGACGAGGATGAAGCGAGGATATCATATTTGCATTTATTAATATGGATGTGGTGCTGTTCTTAATTTTCCTATTAAATGGATTGTCTGCATGAATGGCTGTTTACTCACCCAATTATAATGCAATTTATTATAAGTGGATTTGCTTACTCAGTGCAAAATATACCCACAACTTAGGAGGGGCGTGGGCAAAAAAAAACAACAAAAAACATTAAACTGACTGAAATGTTGGCTGGCGCCCGACTGTTTAAAAAAAACCCCAAAATAAGCAATTGATAATGATTTTTAGCCCTTTAAAAATACCTTCAGATGGTGTAGGTCTGCGAGTGACTGAAGTGAAGAGGTGTTCCCTGTGCGCCCGCCGTGTTGGCTGTAATTGGCCAGCAGCGCCTGGCTGCCCGTCACTCCTCCGCAACAGGTGGATGGGGTGTGAGCGTAACCATCCTCTGGAACAATTGATGGTGGTTCAGAAATGATGCGCTCTCAGATGGAGGTTTGAGGCCAAAGATCACTGCACATCTCATCAATCTAACCAGCGGGCAGGAAGGCATCAGCGCCCGTAACAAGATCAGGAATGAAAAAGGAGGAATATCTGGCAAAGGTCACCATTAGTGAGTGTGTGCGCACAAGATGCTGCAGCGAAATGGGAAATACAGCAGAGTTGGATGAATATTAAAAAATCAAGACAATATTGACAATATTATAGCCCTTTTGTGCGTTTTCTACTAGATTTACCTCTCCGGGTGGAGCCTCTCTGGCTGACCGCCATCTTTGTTCCCTCTCTTCCGCCTCAGGTACGAGCCAGCGCCATCGCTCAAGACGCCGACCAGAACTACGACTACGCCTCCAACAGCGTCATCCTGCACCTGGATGTGGGGGACGAGGTGTGTGTGCAGCTGGACGGGGGCAAGGTTCACGGCGGGAACACCAACAAATACAGTACCTTCTCCGGCTTCCTCATCTACCCCGACTGACATCATACCCACAGTCGGTCGTCGCCTGTAACCGAGCAAACACACGGTCCTTTAACTTGTCATATATAATATGTTATCGCCCAACATGTACCAATGAGTGAGATTTAAAGAGATTTATAAATGAATATTGTATATATTTACCCGTCACCATTTTCCCATAAGTGTGTGCTCATTATTGCCGTATACAGTAAGTGTAAGCATGGGTAAAACACATAATTGGCATCTGTTTTTCATGGACACACACACAGATACGGGCAGGCGCACGTGAATTGGAGTGCAGACAGAATTCCGGTGTCGGTCTCCAGTCTGAATCAGATGAACTGATCCCTGAACGTCGCCGGTAAATCGAAGCGTCTGCACTCGCCTCCACTGTGAGATGGATTTCCAAAACCAGAAAAGTCATGAATATATTGATCACAGCTGATACCGGCGCTGCCATTTGCATTATTTACTGTGTTCCAGTGTGCGTGTTTGTATTGGAAATGCCGGAGCTTCTTCACCTTTCGCTTGCGGGCCCGGACTCCTGCTAAGACCGGGAGCTTTCGGAGTTGTTGGGAACGGTCCCTTTACACTGCAGAACGTCGATATCGAGGTTTAACGCGGAGATTTTCCATGAGCCGAAGCTTAAAACGGCCGCGTGAAGGTGTGCTAATGAAGGCTGCGCCACCAGTCCATCGCTCCGCTTTAGATTTCACCAAAGTTGGTGGAAAAGAAACTGATTTACCTCCCGGCCAGGTGTAAACTTAGGAGGAAATGCAGGAGTCCTTTACGCAGGTGTGAAGGAAGTCCGTGTCTGATGGAGAGAGGCCTCGGAAAAGTTTGCCAGGGGTGAACTAGTTGTGTTCACCCACGTCTAAGCGTGCTGGTGGAATTCTGCTTAAGAGAGAGTAAAAGTTCACTTGCCGAGCTCGTCAACCAACCACCTCGTTAGCAGAAGTAGGACAAAAATAGGTTTTCGCATATTAGGTGTATTCTAAACTAGCGACTATTACAGCTTTTGGACAGATAGGGTACCTCTAGGAACATTTTATATATAGTTATAAGGAAAACCTTTGCAAACTGATAGACTGCTATACCTTGTCTGTAAAGCGCACAAATCTAAATATTTTCTTTGGAAAATTATAGAAAAGTCAGGTTAAATGTGCATATGTGGTTAGCCGAGGTGAGGCTGACGGGCATGGAAGCAATCTTTCCGTTTTAGAGCGTAAACACACATCCGGCCACTTCTGTTAAACTGTGAATGCACCATTGTGACAACAGCAGTTTTGTTAGACTACACCGCAGCTGTTTCTGTGCCTTACATTTTCCTTTTTATGCACGACCTGCCTGGACTTTGTGAAACACCTGATTTGCGTGATACAGGCAACGGACACAAAGGGACTTCAGCAGAAACAGAACTAAACAAAACCCTCCGGCAGGAACGGCTCATGCAGATGTTATCCAGCACCGACGCTAACCCAGCCTGGACCTGGGTTCTTTGTAAATACCAGCCTCTGAAACGGAGAGATCCATCCTGTACCAAAAAAATATGATGCATGTGATCCAAACATTAGCGAAATGAAACCAACCTAGCAAAAGTCCTCTCTTTGAAAGGAGATTTAATTTTTAGATGATATTTAGATGGATAGAGTGTTTATGCCTATCAGAGCACGTGGTGTGGAAAAAGTAACCAGACGTTATCCCCCCCCGCTAAAAATTAAAAAAAGTAAAACTCTTGAGATTAGCATGACTGTATCTTGGTCGGGTGAGAACTTGTGCTGTGACTGAACAAGGCTCTTTTGTTATCACCTGCTACAACACCCACGCCCTCCTCCCCATCCTCCCCCATCACCTCCTGCTGAGCGTCTCCTTTTTTGCCTTCGTTTTCTCCTTCTGGTGTTGTCACTCATGAATAATGTGGAATCACCGTGGTCGCTGTACCTCTGCAAGATGAGCTGTGTGTGTCTCTGTTGAGTATGAAAAGATTATGGAGTTTTCTCAATCCTGAAAGAAAAACAAATAAAGAGATGATTCAGGATCTGCGGTGTCATTGAGTCCATCTGGAAGCAGTGGGATTTTTTTGTGTAAATATTATTATTCTTTCTCT
>CAAE01014979.1:355413-419496 GCA_000180735.1 Tetraodon nigroviridis
CATTACAGTTAAGGATTGTGGCCAGAGGTTTAATGGCTAGCTTAACAGACTAAAGAAGGCTATACAAATAAACGTGAGCGACGTTAGTAAGTAGTCTAAATACACAAAAAATAGCGAGAGGCTGTTTTTCTAGAATGGTTTTATCAAAGGACATTTTTATAATTGAAAAATAATAATTTTACCATGTCTCCGTTTGGTGAGGCGACGACGGCGGAGGATCTGGAATATTCGGAAATCGAATCTTCGGAGCTCTTCTTCGACGTTTTTGGCTAGTTTCAAAACGTTGGGACGGCTCATTACTGCCCCCAGTGACACGGAATCCAGGTTTGTTTAACATCCACTTACGTCTGTTATTATAATATTTTATTAAGGTTCTAAAAAATCCTTTACTTTAGTTTCTTGTTTTTTTTCCTTAATCTACAAACCTGTTTTTGTTTCTTTTGCATCCTTTATACCTCATACTAGCATTTCTTATGACCTTTTGTTCAGCGACCCCGTATACATGTGACGTCACAAGTATTTGAACAGCAACAGCCAATCACAGGGCTCATGTTTCCACTTCCTGTTTCACAGGTGAGAGGCCTGAGGCACGTGCCACACCCTTGTTTTTCTTAGAAAATAACGTTATATCACGACACAAGTACAGGTTAATGTCTGCTAATGAGTGTAATACAATATTTCAAATATAAATACACATCTAGAACCTCTGCAAAATTACATGAGTAGAAAAGTTTGCTGCTGTGGACATAAAGTTGTCCACAGTTAAATAATATTAGATCTTGATTTTTTTTTTTTATTTTCAAATTGAGTTCATTTTTAGTTTTTTAATTTCATTAGGGACCAGGACAGTGTGTCTAACATGAAATTTATAATACTACTATGTGACTGATGTAATGTATGGAAAATGTCAGCAATTTTATCTTTAAAAAAATAAAAACAGAAAAAGATGTTTTAACATGAATAATTTCCTTCCTCACTTCTTTTCATCTAGCGTCTCTCCACACTGAAAACGGATAAAGTCAAACACTCGGGCTTGTTGACCTTTGAGGAACTGTGCCACAGTCCTGCTGGGGTCCCCGAGGAACGTCTGAGGAAGAAGACGCGTCTCACTCTCCCCACAGGGCAGGTCGTCCATGTTGCCCAAAGACTGGGGAGCTTCCCCGACTACATGCCGTCCCAGTTGGCGTCCGAGAACGTCCTCCTCACCTTTCTTCCCACCCTCAAATATAACCAGGGCACCGTAGCGACCCATAGCTAGTTCGGGCTGGGTGCCGACCCCGCCGTGGACGTACGAGCCAATGCGCCACTCTGCAGGGACGCCCACAGTAACGGCTCGCTTGACTGACATGTTCTCACCGAGCCGACCTGAGGGAAGAAAAAGCATGTTTGGACCAATACCCAGTAACACAAAATCATCCAGCAAATATCGAGTACCTTATATAAGCCATAAATAAAAAAAAAAATAAAAACAGCAGTGGTTTCAGATGATGTACTGACCGATTGTGAGAGCCACTTGGTCGGCAAGGGAAACTCCGTCATCCAGACTCAGTTTGTTTAGGTCCTCATTTGACAGAAAATTCTGGGGGTGAAAACACAGCTGAGTGAAGTAAACGGAGCAGATTGAGTGCTGCCGTCATCTGCCTCTCATTATGGATCCTTACCTTTACGTATCCTGCTTGGCCTTTCTTCGGACGGTGAGCCAGGGTGGCCATGGCCACGTCCTTGACCAGCTGCTGGAACTTCTCATTGCGAGCCACAAAGTCTGTTTCACAATTAACCTATAAAGCAACGCACAAAACTTCAACACATTTAAATTTAGCAGGCGTTAAACAGAAACAATGGGTCTGATGGTGTTGAAACCTACCTCGACCATCACTGCTTCGTTGTCTCCTATAAACAAACCTATCAGGCCCTCTTTGGTTTTTCGGCCTTCCAGCTTGTTTGCTTTGCTCCAGCCCTCTTTCTGGGCCTGTTCATGTAACCAAGTCTCAGCCTAAACAAAAAAGTAGCAAATTGTTAATATTATTCAAAATCTGCGTCTGTGTGTTTGTGTGTGTGTCAGAGACTGAGACAGAGGGTGTGTGTGACAGATGAGGGTACCTGTGTAAGGTCATTGTCAAACTTCTCCAGTGCTTTCTTGCAATTAGTAAAGGTGTAGCCGGTGTTTTTGCGCAGCTTCATCAGGAGAGCCTTCTCTGCTGCCAGGAGCTGACATCCAGTGTGTAAAGGCTGGACATGCTGGCAAACACCGAGCTGAGGGGACAAACGGAAACGACCCTGAACGCAGCGTCCAAGAAGGTCATTGACCTGACGCTGATTACAGTATACAGTCACTCTGCTTCAAACCGCTCAACCAAGAGTGGCAAACACACCCACACTTATTAACTATATCAAACACGGTTAAAAATATATATATGTAATGTATAATTGTGTTTCTGAATGTAGCCGGTAGCTGATGTGTCAGAACGCTGAACGTAGCGTCTGTTGGATCTAGTTTCAGCTGAAAACAATAGAGTGTTAAGATTAAGGGACTCACCTTTGCCGCTGTTCTAAATAAAAAGCCCAAAGACATTTTTATAGACTGTAAAATTAGGCGACAGTAACAAGAGAATCTTATGACAGTAATGTCATTGAAACCACGCTGGGTAAGGAAGCCGGGAAGGCTCGAAAGAGTCCGCTTACAGCGACTCAGCGCCCCCTGCAGGACAGGAGGGTTTTACGCAGAAAGTTCCTCTTACTTGAGCGTGAAATATGATTGATGATCAATCATTGATCATTAAATTCCTAAAAACAAACACTTGCAACATAATATATCATGCACAGGGTGGTTCGTTTTCAGTGTGACTTTTTCCAGAGACAGCATGTGACTGGTGAGCTATTCTTTGTATCAAAATCTATTTCAGATAAACCGTGTGAAAGATAACATCTGGAGGGTTGTTTGACAGGGAAGGCAGGAGGGTTTATCCCATGAAAATATGTGTTTTATAGAAAAAAGAATGCATAGCTTGGATATATATTCTTTAAAAATAGCCCCCATCTTTGGAAGTGTTTTTATTATTAATATTATCTTATTAAAACATGTTTAAATATATAAAAAGTTAAACACCATTATTACTTGTCACAGATAGTCACACACTTGTCACCATGTACATTTTTCTGTCACATTAAAACACCTCCACAGGTGTGCTGTTCCACAAAAGAGCCAGAAAATTTCTTTTACAACTTGTTATTACAGGTTAGGACTTTGCAAATTGAATACACAAAATGCAAGTCTGTTTCATTCATTTTTCAAGTTATCAACCTGTTACTACCATTACTGCTACAGTTCTTTTTAATAGTGTAACTTATCATATGTAGTATAAAAGGTATTTAGTTGTCTCTTGCAATCCTACAACGATTGAGTGAGCAGTTTTTCAAGTTTGGGTGGCAGTATGGACAAAAAAAAAACCAAAAAAACACGTACAGCTTGACAAACGTGAAGCCACTGGCATCCTGCCCTTCTGGGCTTAGCCGGGGTTGGATTGGTCAGCCAAGACCCTCTATAAAATGGACAACTGATAACAGTCAACCACCTTGTTTGCAGGCTGCAGCTGAGCAGAGATGACGTTTCTGTCTTTTGTGGTGCTGCTGGTAACTCTGCTCCACCAGGGACACGGCAGTAAGATCAGTTTGAGTTGCTTTATCATGCTCCATATCCTGTCCACACTGCAGTATTATTAAGATATAAGCATGTGCTGTTGGTCCCCAGACTCGTTGGACTCGTGTCAGGGTCGCTGTGGCTACGGCACAGACAGCAGTTTCACGTGTCAGTGCAACCAGCACTGTGAGCGCTACAATGACTGCTGCCACGACTATGAAGCTGTGTGTAAAGGTGAGCTGCCCTCTTTTAAATCGCCACTTTGTTCCCTGTCTGCAAGCGTCTCTGTGTTTTTTCTCCCAGCTGGTTCCACGTCTTGCAAAGGCAGGTGTGGTGAGAACTACAACTCTCAGAACAAGTGCCACTGCAACTCCAAGTGCACCCAGTACAGCAACTGCTGCAGCGACTACGCAGACCTGTGTGGCGGTAAGGCCCCCGACCCCCAGACAGTATAAAAATGAATTTATTCTAATATTAAGCAAAAAATAGGCAATATAAGACATTTATTATACAATTTACACATTAAAAATTCACGTCTTTCCTTATTCTTTGAGAAATTATTCAAAATATATAATAAAAAAATGTGGCCGGTGTAAATCCAATTTTGGTGTATGGTCAGCAGGCGGCGCTGTGGCGCTGTTTCTTTAGCCTCCGCAGGTTAAAGGTGGCTGAAGATGTATTCAGGTTCTTCAAAAAACTCCAAAAACATGGATAATTATACAAATAATAAACCTCATTTATTGCTGAGATAGAAATACAAAAAAACCTGCAGCAAAAATGGAATTCACTCACTGGTTTTATGCCATAAATCCCACTCAGAGAACCTTTACCACAAACAATGGTGATTTTAGGAGGCGGTAGTGTGACAATTACCGACGCTGAGATCAAGGCTCTCTCTGAGACGCTCTACGTTCTGGATTCCAACAAGGCCTCGGCCTCAGAGCTGATTGTCGACCCTCAAGTTCTGGTACCAGATTCTGAGACCGGCTCCCAGACAGATCTCTCCCCTAAACTGTGAGGAAACGTTATCTCCGGTAGGTTTGTCTTCCTGTCAATCCCCCTCTTTTAATTAGCCGTCTATTTTGCGCCCCCCAGCTTGTTCCGATACCTGAACGAGAACGTTCTGTTCTCCAGACCCACCTACGCTGCTCTGCTGGCACTGTTGGACAATTACAACAGGATGACGGGGCAGGCGGAGGACTTCAGCCCCCAGCAGCTGGCAGAGCAGGACACCTTCCTCAAAGAGACCGTGTCCAACACCGAGCTGGGCAGAGAGCTGTTTGCTTTCCTCTACACCAAAGGTAAGGGCCAGGTCTGAAAACCCATGGTCATCATGTGCTGTAAGCTTGTAAAAGGCCTTGTTTCTGTCTGTTTCAGGTGTTTATCCATCAGAGGAAGCCTTCATCCAGGACCTGAAGATGATGTGGTTCGGTCTGTACTCCCGCAACAACAACAAGTTGGACTCCAGCGGCTTTGAGCACATCTTTGCAGGTCTGTCAGCTGTATTCTGCTTGTCCTGTTTTTCTGACGTGCTTATCAAACCTTCTTTCAACGTTCCAGGTGAAATCAAGGGCGGGAAAGTGTCTGGTTTCCACAACTGGATCCAGTTCTACCTTCTGGAAAAACGCGGGCTGCTGAACTACTACAGCCACAGCTTCAACGGACCCGTAAGCGTGCGCGGGGCCTGTCTGATGGCCACGTGTTGCGCGCTCCCTTCATGCTCTTCCTCCCTCTCTGACCTGCTCTCAGTGGACAACCTACCCTGACGTGCTGGGGATGCAGTTCATGTGGGACGGCTACTACAAGCAGGTCGGTTCTGCCGTCATCGGCTGCAGCCCCGAGTTCGACCTTGCCCTGTACAGCCTGTGCTACATCGCCCGCCCCGGAAAACAGTGAGTATACCCACGGCTTCTGAGGCGTTCTCTCATCGCCGTCTTTCCTGTGACGCTCTCTGGTCTGCAGGTGTCGTCTGAGCCTCGGGGGGAAGGAGCTGGTTATCCAGACCTACACCTGGGACAACTCCACCTACGGCGATGGGAAGAAGTTCATCGGCTCGGCCTTTCCCTCTACCCCCCGGACCATGTAAAGGACTTCGAAAACGCTCTAAATAAATCGGTTTGAATATTGTTCTCCTGCCCTCGGACATCAGTTATTAGAACCAGACAGTGGATTAGTCTGCAGACTCTCCTTCCTCACACACACTCAGCTGAAGAATGTCTGACTACGTTCTCCCAGGGGCGAGATCAAACTGGGCCTAATGGGGCAAAAAAACGGGCGCCTACACATCCCGGCAGCAGGCACAATGCAACGATCCCTTGGCAAGCATGTGTGTGCGACACAATCGTTTATTGTCTCATAAAACGGTAAAAAAAAAACAACAACACAAAAAAACACAAAAAAACTAAAATGCAGAATGAACGAAACAAAAAGACATGAACAGATCTTGTTCTGCTTGACCTGCTTCAAACAGTAGACACCAGATAAACCTCTTCTCATCAGCTGTCCGTAAAGCTCCGTGTGTGTGTGTGTGTGTGTGTGTGTGTGTCCAGCTGGGGTGGGGGTTGATTTTACTCTTTCACTCATGTAGGGTGACTAACAGGATAAATCTGAGTCTGCCGACAGAACAGGGGGACACGCTCACGGGCGTGTTTGAAGAAAGTGTCGCCAGCGGAGGATCTGCCACTGATCCCATTGTCCACCAGCCTCTGTGCACTCATGCAGACGGGCGGCAGCACCGGGCCGGTCCGTGCGCAGGGGGACTGCAGCGACCTGCGGCTGATTTGATTGTGTCAACGCGCAGGAGGCGCACGGCAACGCCACAATAAAACCGGCCCATTTCTGACATTTTCAGAGCCGCGAACTCTCGAAATTAGAAGAGTAAATCTCCGCTCTTTTCACGCTGCCCTCTTTTTTAGAGCCCCGAATGGAATCAAATTAAATCGCAGTGGGGTAAATAAAAGGGGGGAAAAAAGGTCCAATTGTTTCTTTTGTCACTCACACAACTTCATAATCGAATTATGGCTGGCCACCCGCCAGCGTGTCCCCCGCATCCCCCCAAATGTGCTCCTCCTGGCAAATCTCGTGAGCCACCTGACTTTTGTTTTGTAATTATATTATCCCGCTCTCCCTTTTCGCGTGTTGTGGCTAATGGCGATGCAAGCTAGCCCAGCTGCACATGCAGAAACAAAGCTGCTTACGAGGCCGAACAATAGGCCTGTGGAAAAGGGACGCCTGAAGGCGGTCAGCCAATGAGCGCACACAACGGGGGGCCAGCAGTGTTTACGGAGGGGTTAAAGGAGGTTTAGGGGTTCAGGCGGAGGGAGGAGCGTCTTTTACCCAGTCGTTTGGGACAACTGGTCAGCGTCACCCCGGTCTCTCAGGGGTCGGCCTTGGCCTGGAGGGAGGCTTCGGTCCGGCTTGGCTACTGGCCATTTCCAAAGTTGATGGCCGACCATGAAACACGGAGCAACATTCATTCTGCTGCGTCTTTTTAGGCTGTTTTTCTGGTGTCATCCTTCAACCTTGTGGACAAACAACTACTGAGAACAGGATCTTCTGTGGTTGCTGCAAAAGTACACTAGGAAAACTGGAAATTCTTTCACCCAGTTTCCCAAACACACACACACACGCGTGTAGTGCTATGTTTGTGAGGACTTGAATGCATTCCCCAGCCACTTACACACAATTAAGCCCCTGACCTAAACCCAAGACCTAACCTTAAAACTGGCCCCTGAAATTGTCTTTAGTTTGCTAGAGGAATGTAAATTTTTGGTATTCAAAATAACAAGCAGAAGACACACACCCACGCACACACACCCACAGTAGGGGAGCACGCTATGGAATGAGCAGCTCTCCGAGGGCCTCGAGTATGACAGATGGACTCACACGCTCTCACACACACAAACTCTGGGGATTGGCAGGAAGGTAACGTTTGTGTGTCTCGCCATCCTCGCCATGGCCAAGGAACGCGGGGTCCTCCGAGTGAAGCCAACGCACCGAGCGGACGGGAGAGCATCTGAGCCACACGCAGCAGAGGTCAGGAGATCCGCTCGGAAGACCATCTGCAGCGGGGGTTCAGATCCCACACTGAGCCACGATTCAGGAGAGGGAAGCTGGAAACTCGCTGCCTCATCCACAGACCTCCCACATCCCCCCGTTCGGTTCACGCTGGGGACGCCGCTGCTATTCCCATCCCAGGTTGCAGGTGTGGAATAGGAATAGCCTGAGAGCCACAGACCCCGGAGGGGAGGGTGGGCTTGGGGGGGGGTACGGGGCTGAGCTGTCAAGGTGAAGCACATGGCTAGGTCACCCTGGAGATGGATCACATGCTTGTGTGTCCTCAAAACCAGCGCTGATGGGCATCAACTATGAGATTGTTAGGTTAAAAACAAGCCTGAAGCAGAGGAATGAAGAAACAGGAAATAGAAGAGGTTCCAGTCAGGATAGTTCATTTGGAATCGGTCCTCTTGGAACACTTAAAAGTTTTTTTTTTCCCCCTTTTGCTTTGTAATTTTAAATTTGTAATTGTTTTTACAGTATTTATTTCCCTGGCAAGCCCCAAAACGGCCATAGTCCCTCCTGCTGGCTAACCTGACCCAACCAAACCTGGGCCAGGCTAAGCTAAGCTAACTTGTTGGGCCTGACCTCCGAGCTGACCTGAGCTTGCAGCCTGTCTCCTCTCCTGGCGGTGGAGGGATGGAGGGATGGATGGCTGCAAGAGGGGCTGCAGCCAACACCTGCCAACCTCAGGCTGTCACATGCAGTTAAGCTCAACGCGTCTCCTGCAACCGCGCTGCCTCCAACAAAGGCCCTTCTTCTTCTTCTGCCTGTGTGTGTGTGTTGGAGGGAGCTTATGCTCATCATCTTTGACACGCACACGCAGGCGCGACGGGGGTGGGTTGGGGGGGTCGAGCCACGAGCCGGCCACGCGTGAGCAGGGGCGCGTCGACATGTGTGACAGCAGAAAGGGGGCGGAGCTTGGACGTGGGAGTTAAAACCCCGGGACCCCACAGAGGGACCCACGCAGAGACACACTGCGGGACAGAGAGCAGAGTGAACCAAACCAGAGAAGAAGAAGGGTGAGGAAGGACAGAATCATCATCGTCACCCACCCAAAGTTTCTGAGGTCTGGAACACAGCCACACGGGTGAGTTTACGAAAGGTTGAGCTCTAAATGTGATCACAACTCTAAGTTGTGCTCAATATTTTTAAGATTTTATTAGATTTTATTTGGATTTTATAGTTGTTTTTTTTCTTCTTCAGACACACAGGCTTACAAAAAGTGCTCAGACCCATATTATTGTAGTTCTGACTACTATATTTCTTAGATTATATTTTTATATTGAAAAGCCTCAGATTTAATTCATTTTCACCGTTCTGTGATCTGAGCATGTGGATGATTCGTTTTAATCCCGTGCTCGTGGCTTCATCCACGGAGCAAATCCCGCGGTGGCCCAGATTGAAGTCCTGTCCGTGACTTTATCTCGCCGAGGAATTATCAGGTCACAAATTGACCGGGATTAGAGGGTGGGGGTGGACACGACAAAACAACTCTGAAAACGGACCAGGAGGAGCTGGCGTTCAGGTTCCGTGGGCTGCGGTAATCACCCGGTGCCACCCGAGAGTGGGGGAGCTGTCCGGTGCTGAACGGGTCCGGACGCTCCCCGGACCTCTGGGTGAGGCTGTTTACAATATCAAATATCACTACAGCCTGTTGTTTATTGGTGTTTGCACACCGCGGTGCAGATTACATACTTTACAGGGCTTTTGAAAAAGTCCCACTAATGCGCCTGTAAAACCCCAGCGGACAGAGAAGCACCGCCTTTTACTAATGTTCCGTTTTTTAGCTTTAGAACATTCATAAAATCACAACAATTTTAGGACACCTAAAATAAAAGTAGTAGGATAACATGGAGTCTTTGAAGTAAGGCATTTCTTTTTCATACACGTGCAAAGGTTTAGGGCTTATTTACACATTATTCATGAATACTGATGTTATAAAATAAAAATAAAGTTCTGTCATCTGATAATTCAAAGAGCATCAAATTACTGAGTTAATCGGTTTAAAAGCAGGTGAAAGCAGGTTGTCCTCAACACGAAGGTCAAAGTGTTCTTCATTCTGCCCAGAGATTAAAAAAAGCATATTTAAAATGTAAAATCTGCAGTGATAAAGAATATGATTCATTTGTTTGTTTTTAGGTGAAAGCTTATGAAAAAGGCACGTGAGTGACACGAGTGTGTGTGTGTTTCAGTTCACAAGTATGATGATCAAACCGTACGTGAGACAAAGTGAGGAAGAGGAGGTGGCTGGCCCTCAGCAGTGGATGGACGGGGACGTGAGCTCGCCCGACGGAGGCACGGCCGTCCCGCCGCACCGCTACCGAGCGGGTGGAGGGAGCCAACAGGCCCCGGAGATGGGCAGCGAGGACGCCGAGGAAGAGGAGGAAGACGAAGAGGCCCAGGGCGACGAGGGCGAGTCCAAACGGCGAGGGCCCAAGAAAAAGCGCATGACCAAGGCCCGTGTGGAGCGGTTCCGCGCCCGGCGCATCAAGGCCAACGCTCGGGAGCGCTCGCGCATGCACGGTTTGAACGACGCGCTGGAGAACCTGCGCAGCATCATGCCCTGCCACTCCAAGACACAGAAACTGTCCAAGATCGAGACCTTACGGCTGGCCCGCAACTACATCTGCGCCCTGTCCGAGGCCCTGGAGGCGGGGCTCTCCACCGAGAGCAGGGCCTTCATGGAGACGCTGTGCAAGGGCCTCTCGCAGCCCACCACCAACCTGGTGGCCGGCTGCTTGCAGATGGCGCCCGCCCCTGGAGCAGGCAACAGGCCCGAGGACAGACCCAGAGCCCGGGCTCCTCATGCTCCTCTGGGCGTGGTCAGCTACGCCTCCCCGGGCCTGCCGAGTCCACCGTACGGCACTTTTGACTCTGCTCACCTGCTGCACCTCAGGGCCATGAAGGGGGGGGTGTATGAGAACCCCTCGCCCAGCGACTACAACTCCGGCCTGGGGACGCCTCCGTACGACGGACCCCCGACGCCGCCGCTCAGCATCAGCACCAACGCAGTCCCCAAACAGGAGCCGTCCCCACACTACCCACCACCACACCACTACTCGCCCTCCCCCGTGGAGCAGGACATGTATCAGACAGGCTACGACGTGCACCTGGAGGCGTCCTACGACACCTATCACCCGCCCTCATTGCCCCCCCGACAGATAACCTCCATCTACAGAGACTGAAGCCCCAGAAGGCCCCCTTAGCTTCAGTAGATACTTTACTAGCAGAGGAGCAGAAAAACACACACTGTGCGTTGACATGTGCGGCGCACTTAGACTAGCAGCGCACAGCAGGTAGATTTAGGAAACACCTGTTCTGAGACACACAGACGACCAAATAGCAGCGAGTTTGTTCTCATCACTGTGATTGAAGCACTTCTACATGAGAGCACATAAATGTAAAGTATTTCTATTTATTTCCTAATTTAAGTCATTGTATATGGAATTCTGCCAGGTGTGTGTGTGTGTGTGTGTGTTTGTAGATGCTCATACTTGAGTCTTTCTTTGAGCAATTCTTGTTTGTTTTATATATTTTTTTAACATTACATGTTTTGCACTTAAGTCCTTGGTTTCTGCGTGGGTCCAGAGAGACCTCTGGTCCGGTTCAAACACAAGAAAATGGCTTTTTGTTTGAAACAAAAACAGATGAGACATGGTTCCCCCAGCAGGAAAGGTCTCGTTGAAACATTTTGTATTCTTCTGTGTTGTCTCTTTTTTTTGATGTTATTAAAACAGTAAAATCCAATCAGTTGGGCATCTGATCATTTATACATAGATTAAAAAAAAGTGACTTGAAGGGGAAAGTTTTGATTTAAATCCGGTCCCTGTGCTTAATTCATAGTCTGGGCTGGTCAGTGCGAAGGCCACCCACTGAGGGGTCAACAACAGGGTCACAAGGTCATGCTGGACTGTGGCCCACTGGTGGGAATGGTCCGCCGGGATGCAGCGGCTTGTTTACAGGTCGGCTTCCCTGTGATTCCCAGGGAGTCTTTTCAGCCTGAACAGTGTTTGGTGGGAATAAAGTCTGAGGATGTATAATGGATGAAAGTCTGATAATCCTGATGAGCACGCTGATGAACATCCCAGCCTGAGCCGGTAGAAATATATCACTTTGTTTTCCCAAGGATTAGTTTAAGCCTCCATCGCTCCCTCGCTCGAGCCAAACCCAGAAAAGCAGCGTCTAACTTTGCCTGAATATACATTCAAGAGTTGAAACGCAAATGTTTTTATTCCCTTTCAAGACACTAAAACTGAGGATGGGAAACCAGCAGCGAATGTGTGGGACGGTTGACATTAAACCACATGATGGATGACGCCGAGTTGATAGAGCGGAGTCTTAGCGCAACAAAAGGTTTTTCCATTTGAAAAGGGTACTTTTGCACCCAGGACCAACAAGGGGCTGCACTTGCTCTTACCCCCTTGACCCCCTTGACTGTGAGCTACATGAGCCTCTGATGGGACGGTGAGCCTCATGTCCCACTACGATTCTGGAAAGCTTTTCTCATCGACATTTTTCTAAGAATCTATAGGAAATTTGAAACATTTCTCAGTTTGCTTCATTGTAAAAGATTACAACAGATTTTTAACTGACAGAATGTGTAAATATCATAAAAATATCCTTCATGTCATTTCTCCAGGAAGGTTTTCCATTTTTAAGACAGTGCGGTGCAAGCATGGTGCAAGGTATTTGAAATAAAAAACAACTGAGCAGCTCAGTGTAAGTGGAATGGTTAATCTATCATCCTAACCCTGTTTTTTCCCTTATTCTTTTCTTTGTTTATTAACTATAATATTTTTCAAACATTTTTTCTTGGGTTCATATTTTTTGCATGCTGGAGGAAGTATAACAAATTGAAAATGTGATCTGGCCTGATATCTATGGTAGCTGATGACAGTTTTATATATAAAAAAGTGCTTTGGCGGCATCCTAACACCGATATTTATGTAATGGCGGCATCTAGTGGTCAAATTTATTATTTCAAATAAGGCAAAATAACTGCTCAAATATGTATAAATATTTTTTACCTTTGCCAAAGAAGGAGGTTGTGTGACAGCTCAAATGCCACCGAGCTTTAATCATAAAGCAACCTACCGTGTCATGTAACCTTCTATTACCTCTGGTTTTCTAGCTTATTATCAGTAAAACAATCTCGTAACACCACGTTCTACCACTAGGTGACGCTGCAGTTCCACTCCCCTTCATAAAACTACAAGCGACAGTTGTACTGCAGTTCCATCAGAAATACTGCATTAATAACGTGTATTCAAGTGTCTAAACAGTCTTTCATGTTGTATATGATATCAGTGCTGTACAAGGGACTGAAATGCGTGAAACGGGGCCTGCCAGCTGAATGGGCGGAGAATGGGAATAAAATTAACCTATTTCCATGTAAACGGCTGGTGGAGTGTGTTTGGAGCAGAGTAATCAGGCTAATGATTGCACCAAGGGAGTCTGCCTTATCGCAGATCTGCACGCTTCCCTCTCTTTCCAGCCCAGGGTTGTATCAAACATTGTATTTATTTGCCGTAAAAAGGGACAGGGAAAGGATTAAACAGGGGAATCCGACTGATTGAATCTTCAAAGGCAACAGTGAAGAGCAGGAGCTGATGGGACGGAGAAATGTGGTTAGTTCTCCCATCCAAAGGGAAGAAAACACAGAACAGAGTCATTTTTGCAGAGCTGCTGCAACACTGAGGTGAAACGCAGCCAAAACCAGCTGCATTGTCTGAAGTAGGTCCTTCATTCATACACACACACACACACACACACATTACACATTAGTTATTTGTACAACTAGTTGTCAAAGAGGCACCAGCCTAACCGCTTAAAAAACATGCAAACCAGTGATTTTAGCCGTGATTAATGTTGTTTTTGTTTCAGGTGAGTTATGCTGAATGAAGACCGACGAGGCACCATCAGACCGACCATCTGTCAGATTTAAGATGAACCTTCCTGTAAAGACACAACTGCAGATCAAATGAGAGTGCTTTAGCTCCTTAGGAGGGGGAGAAATCTGTGTGTGTGTGTGTGTGTGTGTGTGTGTGTGTGTAACTGTATCACCCTGATGAAATGTGCTCTCTGCTCAGGTTTGCTGTCCTTCCCCGCTGGAACTCAGCCTAACTCTGACGTGTAGCCAAGAAGTGTTGATGTCTCTGTGTGTGTGTGTGTGTGTGTGTGTGTGTGTGTGTGCTTATAATATTCAGAGAATGAAAGTATAGAAGTGGGTCCTAAATAAACCGGGACAGGAGTCTACATGTTAGAACCGTCACTGCTTCACCCACTGGTAGAAGAGCCGGATCGGTTTGGTTCAGAGGACAAGTGAATCGAGCTGAACACGTGTTGCTCCGTCCTCTTTCATCATTAAGCACCCCGACGACCAAACAGGGACGGCGCGACCTGCTGTGTTGGAGCGTGTGAAAGCAGACCAGCGCTGGGGAGAAGAGTGAGAAAGAAACCACACGCTGATGCTGAAGCCTCTGTCGCAACAGCAAAGGGGGTAAAGGGTTTACTCTTCCTTTGGTTAATCGTCTCCGTGACTGTTTACAGCTTGGACATATGTGAGGATCAACCGGCCGGATATAAACGCCGTCATTTAGAAGTGCGGTTTAGAGTTACAGCAGCGTTTCGTCCAGATATCGGCTGGACAACATCCACCTGTGATGGATCCTAAGCACTGAATGAAGGAGGCAGCTGGGAGCGTCTGGCCCAGTTCCTGAACCTAAAGAACCTTCCTGCACAGGTTCTGGGTGGGAGTGAGTCCCATCAGCGGAGTGTGCAGACCCAGCGGAGGCAGGGTGGGCGGCGGCCGCTGACTTTAACTGTCCCTGAACGGTTTGTGATGCTTGAACGTCCTGCGTGCTCACATTTACGCCTCCTCCTCTGCAATCCAAGTCGAGCTGACTCCTTTTTGCCCACAGCTCCGGCATATCAGAACGAGTCTGACATTTACTCGACATCGAGCCCTGCGTCAGTCTCACCCCTACCACCCCTGTCCCACACACACACACACACAGAGTACACTCAGCTCTCTGAAGAAACACATGTAAGCACATCGACGACATCTGAGCTGACTTTGGCAGACATGGAGCCCACGTCCTGGCTTACCAACGTCCAACTGTCTCCTGATGGGGTGTTGTGCGGGGGCTCCCGCAGCCAAGTGTGTTTTCATCGTCTCCGCCGCATCAGCACTTTTGACCTGCGGGGGAGCCGCGTTTTCCATCAGAGCCGCAGCAGTAAAATAGTGTTATTTAAGGCCTCGCTGATTAGCAGCATGAAAAGTGCAGGTTTTATGATGTGCAATAAAGATCGGGGCAATAATCGTTTATCTCCACTCTGCAACAGTAAAAATGCACTTGAAACAGTGTCATTTATACCAAATATTCAGTAGAAATATGCTTAAAATCTGCAACTTTAAGCCTAATTTAAGTGTCGGTCTTTAAATACTAAAGAGCAGGGTCTTGTTTTATGTGTTCCACAACCTTTTCACCTCAGTCTCTCCCACGTTTTTCTCTGATTTCCCATACGCTACCAGCCCCCCCACCTCTTTTTCGCACACTCTCCCTCCCTCGCTCTGCCTGTCTTCTTCCTTCCACAGTTGTCGTCGCGTGTTGAGTTCTGAGCAGCAGAATTAGCCTCTGGAATCTTGTGCACTTGTTTTCTCCACTCTTTGGAGGAAAAAAAAGGAAAGAAGCATTGGGATGAAGGGGGAAGGTGCAGGAAGAATGCGACCAAATGCAGAGTGGGATTAAAAGAAATCTGGGAAAGATAAGGAGCCAGAAGCAGACGGAGGGGAGGATGAAGGAGCGGGACATGGAGCCTCCTGCTGTTTGATGCAGCCACTCTGGCAGTTTCTGAGCATTTCTCTCTCTCCGTTTGGCTGCTGTGGAAGCTGCTCTTCTGCTCTCGTCCCATCACTGCAACATGAGAATCCCCTTCCTCAGAGACCACCTCTGACTGGTTTATTTTATCCTGGCTGACACACTGACCTTTGGACTTTATAGCACCTGGATTCACTTGCCTGCGCGGAGCGGACGCCACCGATGTGGGGCTCAGGTAAGTTAGCCAGCGACCGCTGAGCAATGGCTAATCACAGGGGAGCATTCCTCCTTTGATCACCCTAAAATGAGCCGAGGAGCGGCTGAGCCACGGGCTCCCAATTACTGCAATATTCTGAGCAGAAGTAAATGGCATGAGTCTTTGATGGCGTGGCCCTTTGATGGAAATAATCTCTAACAAGCCGCGTCAACAGCCTCGGTCAGGCGGGAGTCCTGCTGTGGTCTCCGACCCCTCACACACGTTAGAATGAGGGAAGGAGCTTTGGTCTGAAACCAAGCGGTTGTTTTGCAACATTTCGGGCTGAATTCTCGGCTCGTCTGGTTAGCCGTGGTGGGGGATGATGATGGGGTTAAACCCAGCCTGTCCCATCACCCTCCAAGGTGGACAAAGACGGAGACGCCCCCCCCCCTCTAATCCCCTCAGTTATGGTTGTTACCCACCGTTTTCATTTCCTTGCTCTCCCCTCTGTTGTGAGACTGACCCTCATCGGCCCTGCAGGCTGCGTTTAAAGTGCGCTGCGCTAACAAGAACCAACTTTTTTTGTCAGCAAATTTGCAAACAAACTTAATTTTCAAAGGTGTAACTTGGTGAAGAAAATGATTTTTAACCCAATATTTGTACGTGACCATAGTTGACCATGTGCTCGTTGTAAGGTTCAGTCCATTAATGATGTTTTGTGTTCAGGGATATTAAACAGAGTTTAGAACCTAAATAAAAGATGCCCATTATACATATCCTTCATTCTCATTCATTATTATCTTTCTAATTATCTACTTACAGAAAAGGGTTTAAACAAATGAGTAACCCAACCCATCCGGGAAGTACACACACACACACACACACACACACACATTCTCACACATGTACAAGATGGCACGTCCCCTGAGTCGGGTTTCAGTTTCCCGTAGTGACATCCATTAAAGTCCTGCTGGGTCGGCCGCTTCACCTCCGAAAGTCATATTAGCACCCAGCCCATTGGCAACAACAATACACCCAGCTGCATTATTCAGCCGGACCCAACTAATGAGGAAACCTTATATCACACACACACACACATGCGGAGGTCCTCCAAAGGCACCACTAAAAGTCTTGAGAACACACACTCGTGGACGGCCTGACAGGCAGTTTGGGCTCACTCCCTGTCAGGAAGGTGTCGTCCCCGTCCTGCCGTTCAAACACATTTCATCACCTCCCGCTTGCAGCTGGAGTCGGTGTGTGTTAACCTCAACCTCCTCCAGCCGCCCTCCGGCTCCTGGCGGCCTGATCTGTGCCTGCGTCTCCTTTCTCTTCCCTTCCTGTCGTTGTTGAAGTGAACAGCTGAAGCGTGAACTGCTTTTTTTTGGTCAAAGCCAGGTGAGGAGACCGTGTCCTTGCCTGAAACAATGGAGACCGGGTCCTTTCTTTTTTTTTTTTAAGGTGTTATCAGCTCTGAAGAAAGGAAACAGTCATCAATAATGTCAACAGTGTGCAGCAGCCAAACGGAGACGGAGGGGAGAGCAGAGCGGCATCGACAGCGGCATTATCACATGCCTCCTGATCCAAACAGCCCGTGAAAAGGCTCCGCTCTGACTGCACTCATTGGCCGAGCCTTCAGCCAATCACAGGCCGGGAAGACAAGGTGCCTTTAGGATATTCCCAACCCCAAAATATGAGACAGAGCAAGTGGGAGGCATGCTCCTCCAGTGAGGCAGGGCTTCCATCTCAGCTGTGTCCTCTGGTCTTCCCTCCGCCAGAGCGAATATGTAACAGTGAATAAATTACAGGCTTCCTTCGCAGTCGACCGACTGCATTTTGCGTTTGGCTGAAGGCTGCCGCCGCGTTCCTGCCCCGACGGCATCCGGCCGTGTCAAAATCTGCACAACAAGGACCTCGCGCAGGACGAGGGGGAATGCGGCGGGGGCGCGCGGTGGGGATGGAAAGCAAAGGTCGTGAGGTTGGACGTCTTTCTCGCGTTTGATTCTGAGAGCCGCCGGGGCGTCGCGTGATTAACCGACCGAGAAACGGGAGATCGGAGCACCAAGACGAGGCGCTGGAGCGAAGTTGGGTTGAAGGAGACAGCATGATCTTAGGTAAGACGGCAGCAGAAAGCTTCTCCCTCTGTTTGAACTTGTTACCGCCGTCCTCAGTCAGGTGATCACACACACACTCAGCTGCATGCGCCGATATTTAAAACTTGGATGAACTGTTGCAGTTGTCAGGCAGGTGTGATGGTTTAAAAAAGGCCGAGGAAGGTGGATCAGTTAACAAGGCCTAAGTTCCTGTCCTTTTTGTTCTAACCCTACAGCTAGACCCGAGGTTGTTGTCCACTGCTGCTGTAAGCAGTCAAAGGTTAAGAAACTGGTGAACAGCGTGTGTGTGTGTGTGTGTGAACTTCATACATCTCTACAACACCAGTTGACCGCTTGTTTACAGTGGTGCCTGTACTATTGCACATTTTTGATTTTAGTTTTGTAGAAAATTGGCTTTTCCTGTGATTTATGTCCATCGATGCGAGAGACACAAGCAAGCACTGTTGTTTGGACTGCCATCTTTGCGAGGACTGTTCCCCAGTCCTAACGACCACAAATCTGTCCAGTCCCAACTCAATTCTAACCCTAAAGCCTGGTCTTAACCTTCAAAAAGTCCTTGAAAGTTGGGACAATCAGCCTAAATGCTCTACACACACACACACACACACACACACACACACACACACTTCCATTCAGCCCTTCCACTTCTGCTTCCACACTTTGTCCTGTGTCTCTTCCCTGATATTTCCTTAAATCGCCATCTGGATTCCTCAGTTTAACATGATGTGTATTTATTATTCATCTTGTCCTGCTCAGGTCTCTGTAATCTGAGTTTGATCTGCAGCTGCAGCCTGCGCACCGACGCTCCACTGTATCGCCTTCCTGCTCGTGATCCCAAACATTTCAAATAGCTTGCATTGCGAGAGTGGACACGAGGATGACAAGAAACGTCTTCACTTGTCTCCATGACGTAATTATCCAAATATCCCACCACGAACCTCCATCCACTGCAAATACTGAGAGGTTTTTTGCTCCTCAGCAGCAGCAGCGGCTGGAGAGGCCTCGTCTCTGACAGCTTCTTAGCTCTTGTGTGATTTTAACGATAAATGTTTCACAGGCAGAGGTTGAAGGTCTTCATTTATTTAAAAACAGGCCAGCGCTTCTCTGAGCCTGACGCAAAGACCTCACCGGCTGGATGGAGGAAGGTACTTGTATCACAGCATCTCTTAACCTGTGTGTGTGTGTGTGTGTGTGTGTGTGAAACACCCCGGTTGCCTATTGGCCCAGACGGTACAACTGTCTTTTATTGTGAGGCACAGAAAGGACTGGCTTTTCATCTGACGTGAAGAATAAAATACGTCAGTCTGCATGTTCCAGACGTTCCGTGAAGCCCTGCTACTTCATCCTTTCACGCTCCTGATGTTGGGATCAACACGTCTGTCACAGCCGCCTTCTTCTGCTCCCAGACAGCCGGCATCTTATCTGGTTGTTGAGGATTTTGTCCAACACGTCTGGCTGTACCTTTCTTCTCTGTTCTTCCAGTAAAACAGCCCCAGCCTGTGTCTCCCATCTGCGGTGCACGAGGGCTGCACGGTGCACAGCCTGGAACGAGGTTTTGGACTACACGTCTCAGGGGTTCAGAAGTCCATGTCTGCAGACTTCTCCTCTGCTTGCCCACTCGTGGGCCCCACTTCAGCAGTGGGAAAGACTCTCCCAGTCCTCCCTGTTTACGGCTGCCGGCCGTATCAGCCACCTGTGACCTTCCACTCGTTGCTGCAGCTGGGAGAGTGAATAAACGGGCTGAAAATGCCAAAGCGGTGATGACACAGCCGTTGAACGAGGTTCATCGACCTCCTCGTTAGTGCTCTGGGAGGCAGGAGAGACCGGAGAGAATCCATGAGAGGGCTCGTAGGTTCGCCTCTTCTCCAGACGCTGACCTGACCAACTATGTCGGTTTTCTGTTGTTTTTGTCCATCCGTGCCTTCCGTCCATCCGTGCCTTCCGTCCTTACTCCAACACCGAATTTAAAACCTGTGCTCGTTCTGACGCACGTGCACACCACTGCTGTGAATGAACCCAGGCTGCAGCTTGGGTTTCCGCAGCAGCAGAGTTGCGTTTTCCTCTCTTTTGTGGAGCGAGTGCATCTGTCCATTGTGTCCATCCTTCTGTGAAGCCGGATCAAACAGCAGCACCTGTCTGCGGCGCTGCGAGCTGCATTGTTCCTGCGCGGAGCTCCCTCAGCTTCCTGCAGGTCGGGCGCTGTCGCTTGTGTACTCTGCTCAGGTTTCCGCCCGTCTCCGCCTGCAGGTGTGTAAATGGAACCATCGCTCGCCAAGGCTGCGGGATGCGCTGTTTTGTTTACCTGCGCCGCATCAGGACTGATGTGGGATTAAAAAACCACAAAGAAAAGATAAGTTGGCAGCCAGCCAGGGGACTTAATGGTTTAATAACTGTCTTACCCTCATAAATCAGTCTTAATGTGATTAGAATTATTGTTTAAGGGCTCAAAGTCATCCTTCATTTATTTAACACTTTTTTAGGTGTTTATTGGGTTTCAAAATTGTGATCAAAGTTACAATTAAAACAGGTAAAAGGCTGTTTTGTCATCCCGTCTAGAGGTTTGTGTTAGTTAGACATCACGCACGGACGAGCTTAGGGGCCCCAGGAAGGCAGCAGAACTGTTCACACACATCTAAACGTAAATGGATTTTACCGATTTTACTATAAAAAGGTTTCTCGCAGATTCTGGTGAGTGTGTGTCAGCGGCTCTGTTCTCTCCGGCCTTCTGGAAATGAACCCGCAGGTAAAGCGGCTCTTGAGCTCTGCTGGTCACCTTGGACTCACCTCCGAACATGCGTCTCCCTCCCCCTCCTGCCGTTCCCTCTCTTTCCACTTCATCTCTTTTCCAAATCCAGACCTCTTTTCCACACTCAATCGACTCCGTCCGCCCATCCCCGGGCCGGCACCCTTCCTTCCCAGCTGCTCTTTGCCCGGTGCGTGCGGTTCCCTACCGACGGTGGATTTTTATGAAGCCGCTCAAGATGGCGGAGTTGTGTAAAAGCGGCAATTTCGCCTCGAACACAATCAATAGGTCATTAATCACAAGTAATGTTGGAAATCAGGGAGCAGAGCAGCGGAAGGACAAGCTTATCTCAAGAGCACAGCGTTTAACGCACGCGCGCACACACACACACACACACACTTCAACCCCTGGGAGGTGGTATTTAATCCTGGCCACTGGGTGAAGAGCATCCATCATTAAAACAAAGTGTGGACTGAACTCAAGTGCGTTCTCCTTCAGCCGTGCTGGCTCTCCTCTTCGCTCCAGACTTTCTTCCCACTTTCCACATTTTCCTTGGACAAACAGGACATTAATTAACGCTGAGCTTCACCCACTCCTTTAGAGAACTGCTCATGCAGAGTCTGATTTTGGACTGAAGGTGCGCCTGTGTGTATGAATGTGTGTTTTTTTCTACCCCGTCTGTCCCCCGGCTGGGTCCAAATAGCCGCCTTTGACTTAAGGGTAAGCCGAGCTGCAGTAAATTGGATTTCATGCTCAGTCCTTCACAGCAGCAGCATGCGACACTAAGACAGAGCCATCTTCGCCCTGCAGTCACGGCAAAGTTACCGCTCAGTTTCCTTCAAAGGTTGGACCCTCTAACGCAGCTACGTTACATTTGGATTGGACTTAAGGCAAGAAAGGGGCAAAAGATGAGATCGGAGAGGTGCCGAAGATGGCGTCTGATCAGAAAAAGCGTTTTCAGGACAAGAACGTTGCCGCAGCAGTGGGGTGGGGGAGGGGGGTTGTCGTTTGCTAATCTGAACTCATTCTCAGGCCTTCTGTGGGCAGACGCAGAAGCCTGAATTTTGTTTCTGTGTTTGTTTGTCCTGGTGAGGCTTCCAGGACCTGGCAGTCATTCCGACTCTCATCAGACTTTATCAGCATCGGGGGGGGGGCGGTTCCCCACCCTCCTCCACCCTCCCGGGGAGCAAACATGGAGGCACGCGGAGAATACGCTCAGCCTCCAGTGCTATCGCTGACATTGACATTACCTCTGTGATCATTAGACCTAAATTGGCTAAATGAATTGCCAATTTGAGAGGCCTCAGTCACAGCATATTGGCGCGTGCACGCCTACGAGCACACGCACATATGTCCAGCTCGGTAAATGTCTCTGCGACGTCCATAATCCATCTCTGGTTGTCTGCTCTTTTTTTTCCACACTACATCCTCTCTCACAATCGAAGTCCAATAACCTGTTAGCTGGACATCGATCTTCTTTTTTCCATAAACATTTGCATTCAGGGGAAAAAAACCCAAAAACAACAAACCCTGCAGTCACGTGACGTGCCGTCGAGACAATGAGCTTCATTTCAGTGGCGAGAAAGCGCAGTAGATGGCGAGAGCCCGGATTTATGGAGTTTGGCAGCCCTTTAACACTTTAACGCTCCTCAGAACGTGTCCAATCAATGCGCGCGCGCCGCTGAAGAGGCGCGCTGTCCACTTATCTGATGTCATTGTAAATCACTCAGGAGGCTGCGGCTGCTCTCGCGCTGGAAAAATATGACCCCCGAAAACACCGCGTGTGAAAATACCGCTAAACACATCACGCTATTGTCAGGTACCTGCAAAGTCAATGCAAAGATTCACTGACCTTTAAATGTGCCATCATGCATGAAATAAGATTAAACAGAAGAATGTCAAGAATACGCTTGGCTGAAAGATGGTGGCGCCGCTTTTTATGTCCTCAGAGCAGAAACATTGTCGTTTACGGGAGCCGTTCTTCTGTAAATACCCACAATTATCTCCGTCAAAGCCAGTGTTTTACAACTTCAAAAGATGGAGTAGCAACGATGTGTTCCACATCTGTGGATTCAGGGATAAGAGCCATCGGTGTCCTCTACCGGCACGCAGACGCACCTCAGAACAGGCTTCATGTGATCGGCGTAACCCTGAAGCACAATCCTGATGTCTGGTGTCAGGTTCACTCATAGCTACTGTTTGATCGTGCGTGTGTGTGTGTGTGTGCGTGTGTGCGTGCGTGTGTGTGTGTGTGTGTGTGTGTGTGTGTGTGTGTGTGTGAGTGTGTGTGTGTGTGTGTGTGTGTGTGTGTGTTGTTACTGCCAGTTTCTCACCCAAACACAAATCTGGTCGCGGTCGGCTTGCAGAGGTGATAATGGCCGCCATGTGAGCTGTGGGATTGGTGGCGCGTCTGAAGGACATTTAAAACCTGAGCCCCGTCTTCCGCGTCCTGCTTCTCATGTCTCCAGACACAACCGAGCATCTGCGTCAGCGCCGATCCCGGGACAAATGCCGGGATGAGAGTTTTCCCTCCGTCTATTCCCGATCCTGCCAGTATGTTCTTAAAATCTGATTAAATCCCCGTGAAAGGAGCCTCCTCCTCTGCCGCGACTCAAACAGCCCTCTCCTCCCTTCAATTTGATAATTAACCAGTTTTTCCCTCTCAAATGTAGCAAAATTGTTAAGTATTCATCAAAAAGCGATGGCAATAAAGGATGATGATTGCATACGCTCTCTGGAGAAAGGATTATACAAATTCTCTCTACGTAGTCAGATTGGGCCCGAGGCACTTCTGCTGGATTTTCACTGAGGAAAAGAAAAAAAGAAGGAGAACTACAGGAAACAGAGGAGAAAAGAGGGAAGCAAACAGGAGGAGGATGAGAGGGAATAAAGCAACGAGAAGAGCCGGCGCTGCAGCGGGGACACGGAGGCAGGAGACAGAATAAGGACCATGAAATGGGGGGAGAGATAACCGCTCCTGGTAAGAGAGAGACAGAGGAGAAGCGGAGAAAAGGCAGATATCTGCGCCTCCCCAGCTGTGAGGCTTAAGGAGCTTAGTCCTCCTGCCCATCACAGAAGCCTCCTCAAGTGCAGGCATTTAGTGCTGCTCAGCTACTGCTGGGAGGGAAGCGAGCGGGAGGAGACGTGTGAACGTGTGGCCGTGTGAATCTTCCACGTGGAAGATTTGCCATTCTGAGCAGGCAAACAGGTGTTCGCTCCGTCAGAACAGCTGCTTTGTTTCACCAGGAAACACTGGTGTGCTTCTGAGAAGGTCAGAAAGACGGCAGGTTAGAGCGTGTAAACCTGCGTTATTGGTCTTTTTAACACCACTGGTACGGGTGAGGCTGTTATCCTGGAGCCAGGACTGGTGCTAGCCGGGCTAATTCCCGTGTGTCTCTACCCAGGAAGCGTGAGCCGACCGGGGCCGGTCCCTGCCTTCCTCAGGAGCCCACCTCTCATCCCTGCCCCTCTGGACGTGAAGCCCTTCCTCCAGTTCCCCCTGGAGTCCCCGCACCCTTCCAGCGTCGGCCTCTTCCACAACTTCAACGCAGTAAGTGTGCGCGGATGCGTGCACGCGCCTGCCCTGAGTCCCTGAGTCTGCAGGCCGCAACCATCCCGCTGTACGGACAGGCGGCGGGGCTGTTGTTCGGCGTTAACTACCGTGACGACAGGCGATAAAGCGCGGACGATTTATGCTGTATAATTCAAAGCGATGACGTCTGTTTACGTTTCGCTCAGCAACAAATTGAATTTGGGCCCAACGGGGAGGAGAGAGAGATTGTTCTGCTGCGATAAAACGAGTCGCAGCTAATCAATCGGCGCGGGCCGTTTTCTCCACACTCAGCATGTTCTGCAGCTCCCTCTCATTTCCAGATTAGGTTGCATGTCACGGGTACACACACACAGCACACACACACACACACACACACACACAAGTATACTCCAGATGCACTTACTAGAAGAGCTTTACTCAAGGTTTTGCTCAGGTTAGGTTGCTCAGTTAAGTTTAGCCATTGCAGCAACCCCAATGGCCACACACACCTCAACACTGCTGCAAACCACACTCTTTTTCTTCTTCTCCTTCCTGTTTCACTTCAACCTGCGTAGACGGGTGCAGGCGAGGATAGTAAGAGGTAAGACTCCACATAGAGGCAGGGGACGGAGTGGTGGTGAGACTAAAATAGAATCCTACGCAATAAATGATGCAAAAGTACAGAATTATTGTCCATCCAAGCAACTTTCAGATGGCATGTTTTTTTCATTAAATAGAAGGCTGACTTAGAAAGCTACATGAACAGAAAAAGGATAAAAGCAGTGGCTGGAGTGTTGATTTCAATTATTTTTACACAGAAACGCATTAAGGGGGCTTCGGCTGAGTGATCGGGCTTTTGTGGTTAATTTAAAAATGATTTTGCCGGAGTAAAAACAACAAATACATGCTTTACTAGCTGAAAATAAAAAAAACAGGACCATTCAGGGATAACTGTGGCCATTAATCACATTTAAAACAGCCCCAACACCACAAATCTGAGAAAACTACAAACATTAGGGACACAGAGGAAAAGTCCAGAGGTCTTAGAAGTAACAACAAAATAATTTGAGGGTGAGAAAAGTCAAAAAGAAGTTTGGCTTTGTACTGTGTATGTGGGGAAAAAATACTCTTTGGGATTTATATCTCAGAGGAAACCCAGGACATGGATTTAAGCTGACCTATAACTATTTCCAACCACCGATTTCAACTGAGTTCAGGGGTTTCGGACCAATGCTGGAGAACGTCTGGAGCTGGAGAACGTAAACAGTCATTTAGCAACAAACACTCTACGGTCTGAGGAGATGAGAGGCTGCGTAAAACCACCGTGAACCTCTGACTGATTTAACCAGGACAACACCCGACACCGCGGTTGTAAAAGCCCCACCGACGGCTCCAGCAGCTCGCGTGAGTCCGTTTGAGTCTCGAAAATACTGGCGGTAAACATCCGACGGAACAATAATGTGCCCCACACGAAGCTGGGCTGGTATCTTTTATCTATAACCAGTAAAACTTACTTTTGATATAACTTTGGCTGGTCTATATTCCATTTGATTCATATATTTAATACGTTTATCCATGAGCTGTCATAAATAAAGGTCATCCACCCCAACATGAATGAAGGTGTGTGAGTCCAACAGAAGGTCTGCCGCCACTGACTCCTCCTCCCGGCGCTCCTCCGCAGATGGACCCCATCCAGAAGGCCGTGATGACGCACACTTCGGCCCACCGATGGTGAAGACGAAGCGACCAATCATTTCCTGCAACGTCTGCCAGATACGCTTCAACTCGGAGGTAAGCACGCCGACGGCAGCTGTGGGGTCAAACCCGCGGCTGTGAAGGTCAAACAGAGCCTCATTTCCTTTAACCTCCACAGTTGGTTATTGAGACATATGGAGGTTGAATGTTTTTTCAGATTTATTTAAATTTGACAGTGCAGCTGTGAGCGCTTTAGCTTCTGATTATCCTCCACAAGAAACAAACTCACGGTCAGGATGAAGATCAGCGACAACTTGCATTTATGACCCGAAGCAACGTGTAAGGGCTAATCTAGACATTAAATCCAAGTTAAACCAGCCTGGATAAATATATCACCACATTCCGATGATGACGTGCTAAATACTTGCTCTAATTCGAGCGGAGTTTCAAGAACACACTCCGGGAGCAAGTCACTTGAAACTCGCCCTCCGTCTCTATGTGGAGTCGTTTAATAATATCCCGCCTGCTCAGGGCGGCGTGTTCTCACTTGGTCTATATGAGCCTGGGGGAATGTTTATGCGCACGTATGAGAAGGCGTGTGCTCGTGTCTAACTGCGACTGCTCTCAGCCACCTGTTTGTCCAGCCTGCTGCTCGTCCACAGAGCAGATGCGCCGCTGCCTTTTCCCACAGTAACCGGAGAGGTCTGGGAGCGCTCTGTTCACCGTGGACGAAGGCTCTGCCTGCTGCTGCACCCAGCCTGTCCTCTGGATCACAAACTACACCAAAAACCTCCAGGAATACCAGCATTTCCCTTCCTGTTTTGTCTCTGGAGGCCTGTTGTTGAGTGAGAGCTCCATGCAGGCAGATTTATTGGCTGCAGCCAACTCAAACCCCTCCTCCTCCTCCTCTCCCTCGCTTTCTGCTCTCTGTAGCCACATGTGCTGTAATTGGAATTGCTTTCTAATTCACAGAGGACAGATTAGCCTGCCGGTGCTCGGCTCGGCTCTGCTGCAAGGCTGACGTCACAGCGTGCTGCATTAGCCGGCGTCACCGCTGCAGTGCCACGCTGGGCACCTCTCCCCCTCTCTCTCTCCCCCCATCTCTCTCTCCGAGATCATGTGTGGCATGCCGTTTCATCCGTCCCCTTTCTCCTTCCCACCACCTTGCTGTCAGGACCACGCAGAGACGGTCTGGCTCCCTCTGCTCTCAGCTCCTTTGTCAGGCAGCAGATAAAACATCAAAGCACATCAGCCCGAAAGAGAGGAAGGATCCAAAGGACTTTCGCTCACCCTCACTCTCCTCCTTTCTTGAGTTCCCTCTCTTCCTTCATCTCTCTCCCTCCCCCACTTTTTTGCATCTCTCATTCAGTTCCACCAACTCTGCAGAGCTTCGTTTATATTTCACCAGTTTGAACATTTCCTGCAATCAGCTGGAGGGTTTTTTTCCCGGTTTCACCCACAAGTCAGTCTGGAATCGATGACGTTCCTCACTGAAAGTCATAGAAGGAGAGGAAGTATCAAAGCTCAGAGAGCGACGAAACAAATGCGGGTTGAGAGGAAGAAGAGAAAATGACTGAAGTCGCCGCTTCGATTTTCCGACTGGAAAAGCTGATCCTTGACGGAGCAGCTCGGCTCTGGGTGTCTGACTGTCAGCTGCGGCTGGTCCCTGCAGCCTGTTTCTGATAATCCCACCCCTCAATAGCCATCAACAGCCCTGCAGGGCGGTTCCGTGATTACACCACCAGTAGTGAAGGAAGGCGAGAATATTCTGGATAGAGGCTGATCCACCCTGGCAGCCTCGTCACAACCACGACGTCTTTGGACTTTCGAGTTTTTGCAATATGAAGACTGACAAAACCCCTGGAGACACAAAGCAATTCTTCTTGTCTGTTGCCAGAGCCAGGCGGAGGCCCACTACAAGGGGAACCGCCATGCGCGGAGAGTAAAGGGGATGGAAACATCCAAGACGGGTCGTCTCCAAGATGGCGACAAGCAGCAGCCTCCCACCGCTGCCTCACCGGCCCCGACGGGCCCAGAGATGTCCAGCCCCGAGCCTGGCGCCAGCAAGCAGGGTGGGAATCCTCTCACACACACACACACACACTCACACACACACGCGTAGACAGGAGTGAGTGTCTCCGGGTCCTCTGGTTGAGGAATAAATGGATAGATGGATAGATTTTGTATCGATCAGAAAGGAACGTGGTCTAACCTGAGTCACGTGTCGTTTACAGAGGACTCTCAATGCAGTTCCAGCTCTGGCAAGTCGCCTCCGACCCCCAGCCCCCTCCCAACACCCGCTCCGGGCTCAGCGGAAGCCGAGTGTCCCTGCCTGCCCTCTCTCGGCACACCTCTGCCGTCCTCTCCTCCCCCGTTTGCGTCTGTGGGTACCCCCTCTGCGGACGCCGCAGCGGCTGGTCCTCCCGAGACCCCGTCCCCAGCCCCCAGCCCGTCATCGGGAGAGTCTGAGGAAGACAAATCCAAGAAGCTTCTCTACTGTTCCCTGTGCAAAGTAGCTGTTAATTCCCTCTCACAACTGGAGGCACACAACAAAGGTTATTTAAACACTGATGTACTCCTGAAGCAGTGGCGCCACCGAGTGGCCGAGCTGATAACTGCAGAGGGTAGAAATTGTATTCTGATATGTTAATGTTTTACTGCCGCTCTAAATGCACATTTTTAATATGATATTCAAATTATTTGATTAATATGGAGTAACTGATTTTTTTTTTTGTTCCAGGTACCAAACACAAAACCATTCTGGAGGCTCGGAGTGGACTGGGGCCCATTAAAGCGTACCCCCGTTTAGGTGCCAAACCCAGCCTGGAGCAAGGAGGAGAGCTGTCAGGTGACCCCAACACTCAGGAACGCACCTTCCACTGTGAGATTTGCAACGTCCGGGTCAACTCTGAGCTGCAGCTCAAACAGGTGAGAACCTCGAAACCGTTAGCCGAGAGTGTCCGAACAGGATCCAAGACTTTTCCTGTCTGGTGTTGGATGACAGCATATATCGAGCCGGAGGACCGGGATGGAGTTGCAGGCAAACCTAACCCTCTTCTCAGCCGCCACAAGAAGCGCACAGACTTCCTGGTAAAGTTTCCCTACTCTTCCACCATCGTTGGGCATCTTGAGTGCCTTTAAACTCGACTCATTCCGCCTTCCAGGAACTTCCCAAAACCCTTCCGGCCGGACTTCTGCCTAATCCTCTGGCTGTAGCTGCAGCCATGGCAGCGGCGGCTACCTCCAATCAGCTGGCTCTGCGCCCTGCGGGCCCGGTCTCCCACCCTCACCCCCACCACCATCACCTCCTGCAGGGTACGCCCCTCAGCCTGCTGCGACCAGCGCCGGGGCCCATCCGCACCGCACACGGGCCGATCCTCTTCACCCCCTACTGACGGGGAGTCAAGCGGGAGAAAGTCGGGCAAAGCACACTGTGAAGAAGAGACCCCCCACCTCAGAGCCACCAGTCTGGGCTGGGGGGGTCAAACTAAACTCTAACTTGGTGGTGCGTACTGGGGTCTCAGGGAGAACCAGAGACACCGTAAACGTCCATTTTCTCCAGTTTCCCCTCACAGTCACCAAGACTGAAGGATTTGTTCCCAAGCATGGACCCCTGACCCAACGGCAGAGCCTCCTCATCCACCTCAGAACCCTACCTCCGTCAAGTTTATGATGTTTGACCCTCCACACGTCCGAGGCGTGATCAGAAACGTGACCCTTTTCCCCTCAGCTTGAATAAAATAGTTGCCTTTAATGTTAGCTGGTGTCACCCTGTAGCCGTAGCAACGTGGTGACGTCGCCACCGTAACAACCACATTAGTTTGGTCTGTAAAGATAGAAAAAGAGAAGAGTACCCAGCGATTTACAGGATGTGGTGTTGGTGCCAGTCCTGGAGGCGTTTCTCTGTGTTATATTTGGTCCGTCTCTGCTTTCTGGGTCAGTCTGAGTGGGTTTCATTTACCTCTGTAGGTCAAAAGCAGGAAGTCAAGGAAGTGCAAATGTTAGAAGTGCCCAATGTCTTAAAAACTGCAGACACGCAATCACGGTTCAGATTGATTTCACGTCATCCGGAGCGTCTGCACGACACGTTTAAGCGGTCTGGCCAGAGGATTCGGAGCAGCTCGAGCTAACGATGCGTTTGGGTGTTGCTGTTGCAGAAAGTGGAAACATTTAAACCCACGGCCTCATTTTTCACCTGCGCTCCAGCGGAGGAGAAGGGTTTCAGTGTCTTAAAAACGGAGCAGTCTCCACACTGTGAGCAGAGGACGGGAGCACGTCTGTGTCTCCCAACGGGAGGGTGAGACCATGGACACCAGCATCCCCCCGCAGCAGCAGGAGGACCAGGCACAGACGGAGAGACACACTCCAGTGGGTGGTTCTGCCTGTAGCCGCAGGAACCAGCTCTGCCACCTCAATCATGTGACCCCAAAAGGTGCAGATCCATCCATCCATCCATTATCCTACCCGCTTGATACCCAGTGGTGTCGCGGGGGTCTGCTGGTGCCCATCTCCAGCTCTCTTAGGGCGTAGGCAGGGATCCACCCTGGACAGGTCGCCAGTAGGTGCAGATCAAAAAACAAAAAACAAACCCATCCTGATGGCTTGTGAAACATCGGAGGGAAGTTTTAGAAGCTTTACAGAATAGAAACTGTAGCAATACTTTAAGCACTCCTACAAACTTTTCTTTTCAATGGCAATAAAACGGAAGTGTCAATATATGTTTGAACCGTTCCTGAGGTGAAGTGTGTTAAAACCTTGTTGTAAATGTCAGTTGTTTAAAGTAATACTAATAATAAAATAATAAAAGCTACCTGTTGGAACTTCCTAATGGATAAATAAAATAATTGTATAATAAAAAGGCATTCAAATTTACATGAATTGTAACGACCGCTGTCTTTTTTCACTTTTATACCACAAATAACAAACACAGCAACCCAAACTCAAACCCAAACCACCTTCTCCTTTTTTTTGTTCCTTTTTGGTTCATATTTAGTGTGATGTTTAAAAAGGCATGGAAATAGATGTCCGGTGGTTATTACTGACTTGTGCAGTTTGGGAAAACCCTGAGTACCACCTCACAGAAAGTAGAAGCAAAGTGTTGCAGCAGCAGTCAGTGTGAGACGACTGCAGACGATGACACAGCCAGAAGAACCCTCGCAACTCTAAAGTAAGAACTGGTCTCTTATTTAGTTTTTTTTCTCTCAAAACTATTTTACGAGGTAACATTATTATATGTTTAGCGTTTTATGGAAACAATTTATCCCATTATTATTTCCTAGTTTATGTTACAAAGTAGAGCCAAAGGCTGTAGCTCACCGGTACGGATGAGATGGATGTACAGGATGAGAGGTGGAGGCTCCGGCAGCCTCCTGGTGACCAAGAAAGACATAAAAGAAAGGAAGAAATGTGTTAAAATGCTGACAATTCGTTGATGTGATTTATCACACGAAGCTGTCGTACATTGCCGTCATCCACAATGTTTGCTATCACAATAATATTCCAGAAACCAGCTTCAACTTTTAAGAGAACAGACTTCAACTTAGTTTTTTTTTTTTTTTTAATCTACAAAGACCTGGATGACTCTGACTAACACGGAGGAGTGGAAGAGGGTTTACAGCCCAATTGTGGCTGTAACTTCCTTTTAAAACTGCAACACTGAACACGACTTCCTGTTTAGGCGAGTAAATTTACCCTTCATCTCCACAGACGACAGAATGCTGATGAACGACACCAACCAGACGGAGGAGAGCCTCTTCTCCTGCCACAGCCCCTCCATTGTGGGCTACCGCTACTTTGCGGTGCTGTGGGGGTCGGGCGTGACTTCACCGGCACAGTGGGCAACATGATGACCATCCTTGCTTTTATCATGGACCAGCGTCTGAGGACGCGCTTCAACGTGCTGATCATTCAACTGGCCGTAGCCGATCTCCTCTACTGCACCGTGCTCCAGCCCATCTCCGTCGACTCGTACCTGCACCTCAGGTGGCGAAGCGGCCATCTTTGGTGCAGAATCTTTGGCTTCCTCCTCTTCCTCTCCAACTCGGTGTCCATTCTCACCCTCTGCCTGGTGGCCCGTCAGCAGATACCTGCTGGTCACCAGGAGGAATGTGTTCAACCGCGTCTTCTCCAACTGCGGACTGGCTGTGCTCCTCAGCTCAGCTTGGGGTTTGGGTATCGCTAGCTTTGCTCCCCTTTGGCCCGTTTACGTGTTTGTGCCACAGGTGTGCACATGCAGTTTCCATCGCACAAGGGGTCGTCCCTACAGCACCATCTTGCTCTTTTTCTACTTCTTCATCGGTCTGGGGTGTGTGGGCGTCTTCTACCTGCTCATTTACAAGCGTGTCTACGCTGCCTCGCGGGCTCTACTGCGCTACAGGGCTAGCCGTCGCTCCTCCAGGAAGAAACCCGTTTTTTCAGGCCCGGGGACGGACGACAGCGGCGTTGAGAGCGGGGTCACCAACGCCGGCTGCACCGACACCAGCAGCCAGGCGGACCAAACAGCCAGTAGGGACCCCAGTGAAGACGCCGGGCATAAGGAGTCACACACCACCAACAAAACCCTACCCGATACTGTCCCTCCGCCCCCCGCGGCCGCAGCACCCCCCGCGGCCGCAGCTCCCCCCACCGCCTCCCGGAGCACAGCGGACGACGGCGAGTTCAAACGCGTGACCCGCATGTGCTTCACCGTTTTCCTCTGCTTCGTCTTCTGCTTCGTCCCCTTCCTGGTGCTCAACATAGCGGACAAGAACAGCCGCGCGCCGCAGGTGCTGCACATGTTCTGTGCAAACCTGACCTGGCTCAACAGCTGCATCAACCCGGTGCTCTACGCCGTCATGAACCGCCAGTTCGCCCAGGCGTACCACGTGCTGCTCACCAAGGCCGCCGCGCCGTTCACCTGCCTCTGGGCCCGGGTCCGGGGGAGGCGCTGAAGAGGAGCTGGGTGTTTACGGGCCTCACAACACTTCTGCTGCACTTTCGTCGTTTGCAAAACCCCTGAGTTACAAAAGAGTCACATGGTGTCCCAGGACTGGTCACATGATGCAGTAACTTAGGAACTTTCTTCTGCGCGTCTCAGCTTGTAACAGCCTTCCCAACATGACTCAATTTTTAAATGCTGAGTGTTTTCCAGCTAGTACGTCATTTTTAACTTTTTTTTCTGTGTAAATCCACCGCGTAGCGGAAGAAGGTGGAAGGAAGGATGGATCCACCGCAGGGCTATGATGAAATCTGAATATTTCTGAGTTTGTGGATGTTGACCTTTGGCCTTTGACTTTTTGGGTATGATTTTGTGATTTTGCTGAGTGAATTCACCATGATAAGCTCAAATGACACAAATTTAAAACTTTTGTCAGAACAGTGATGAGCAGAAGTTAAAGCATCTCCTTTAAGCCTATTTCTAGACCTGCTATAGCAACAAGCTAATGTTGCAGCTACTCTGGGTGAATCGAGTAAAAACAAAAGCTTTTACGTAAAAAATATATTTTTTTAATAAAATTGGAAGGATATTAATGGGAGAGTGCATCGCCTAAAGGTAATCACTGCCATATTTATGTGATTTACCCACAATAAAAGACACAGACAAAACAGCAACATAAATGTTTGTTCTCAGATTTTGTGAAATAAAATGGAGGTACCGAAATACGACCGCAAACGTTTTTCAGTGCAAAGTTAGAAGGACACAGCAGAATCTAAGTTTGAGAAGTTATCAGGACAAACCTTTGGCTGGTTTCAGCATGATTTGGTTAAAGTGAGAGTTTGATAAATGTCTAAACCAACTAAAGGAAAAGAGCAGAGCCGAGAGTGTTTAGAAAGTGCTTCCACAGGTCTGTGGGGACAAGCTCATCAATTCCTGAAAGCTGATTTCTGGCAGCTCTGAGAGGGCTTCGGGGTAGAAAAACAAGGCTGGGCTGGTGGGCACATCCTCGTCCGGATACATGGTGGGCTCACACAGCATGGGATCATGAGGAAAGGTCTCCAGAGATGAACTCGCAAGAGGATCGTCCCCATTTTGTTCTGCCAGAAGAGACAAAATACAAGACATGTCTGCCGTTAATTTGGGTTGGCGGGGGTGGGGGGAAGCCGTGTTTGCAAACTGAATCTATGCATAACTGTATCAGGAGGGTTAGGGTTAGTCAGAAACGCAAAACCGGCATGCAGCAGCAGGGTTTTTCCCTCGGGACACAGACATGGACATTATGCACACCAGACCAACATCAAGAAATGTGAGATTACACAGTTCTGATTAGCTTAGCCTTCAGCATGCATCACCAATAGAGGATGGCCATACACAAGCCTCAGCCAGAATCTAAAAAAAAAAAAGAAAAAAACAAAAGCAATGGTGTCGGTGAGGCAGCCCCATCATCGGACTTCAGAGAGAGCAGCGGCGAGCTCCCGTTTATGTGAAACCCCTCCTTCGCTTCCTCATCCACACCATGAGGCCGCAAGAGCTGGGCGACACAGCCGCCGGTTGGATGAAGGATCCAGAGGGAGGGGACAGCGAGGAGAGCCGGCACTCACCCGCCGCCTCACCCGCCGCCTCTCCACACAGGCCAGGGATCGGCTCCAGGCCTTCACCCTGTGCCGCATCACAGGACATGGGAGACACGGCCTCCAGTCTGTTCCTACGCGACAAAGAGCCAGTACAACGTCAGGGCGCTGACATCAGGCGTGGCTACGCTGCTCCTGGAGGGACTCGGTCACGCTCAACAACACATCAAAGCAAGAACAAAGCTCTGGGCGGAAGAGGAAGCAACGTTCTTACTCTTTGGAGACGAACACCAGCTTGGTCTTGATGTACTTGATGTAAGGGCTGTTTTCTGAAAGGCAGCCGCATTGCACGTCAGTTATTGCCTCACACACACACACACACACACACACACACACACACGCGTGCTTCAGACAGGTCAGAGGAAATGGTCTGGTACCTTCGCTCTCCTTGGAGTAATATTTTCCGAAAGCCTCGTCTTTGGGGGTGTTGGGATACAAGTAGATCAGAGGATTCACCGGCACGTTTCCAGCTTCTAGGATCTGGAAGCTTCTGAGGATTTCCACGAAGGGGATCTGCTTGAGGTAAACCTGGGTGAACGGCTGCACCGACTTCACATCCGGCTCCCCTGCGGAACACCGGTAACAATCAGCATGGCGGCCGTGGCGTTTCTGTGGGGGGAACGAGCCTGAGACTCACCACTGGGAGACGTTTCCACCCAGGAGAAGGTGATCCCGCCGATGACGCTCTCGCTGAAGCGCAACAAGAACGTGCCGCTTTGTTTCTTCTTCAGCAGCAACTTCTCTTTCCCTTTGCTCACGAAGCCCATGATGTGGCTGAACGAACACGGGGGGGGCGGACAGGTGAGTCGGGCGCACCGCTCAAACCCTTCCTCGCCTGTCTAGCGCGGCTTCAGAGACGCACCCGTTCCTCCAGAGGTCCTCCAGATGGGTCTTCACCATCACCAAGATGCCATCGAACCACACCCAGAACGTGTCAGGAGGATTATCCTGCAGCAAAACATTTGCGATCAAAGGTCGAGGATTCAGCACGTTATTAGCGATAAAGCAGCCCTGCGACATGCTGGTGCCTGTATATTATCAAGAATGTGCAATTAAATTTGACTGTGTCACGGAAGACTGGTGTGAGTCACTCTCTAGTCATCTGACTCCTACCTTGCTGAATTTGGACCAGGACACGTTGCAGTTGTTGTAATCTTGTTTTATTCCTGCGGAGACGAAACAAACAGACTGTCTGACCTCAGAAATACACCAGGAGATGAAAATGTCTCTAGACTGATGCTGGGCTGGGGTGGGCCCGCCTGCCTGCATCCATCTAACAAAGGAGGACAAAATCGGGCTTTTACCGAAGAGTTTGCGGGCGATCATCTCCAGCTGCTCTTCCGCCAACCCCCGATCGGCGGCGGCGAGAAACTGCCAGCTCAACATCTCTCCGAACTGCGGCCAGGTGGCGGCGGGACAGTTGGCGAAGAACATGACGTCCTGGAGGGAACAGAAGCAGTTTCAGCGCTCTGAGGGGCCAAACGCGGCGAAGCGGTTCCCACCGCGGCCAGACCTTGGTGTCCTGGCTGATCATGTTGAACCAGAGGATGGACGCCCAGGCGCTCTGCTGCTGGCTGGAGTTGGAGATGATGACCACCGGGAGGGAGGAGGCCTGAGGACCATCGCCACACTCGCATTAGAAAGGACGCGCTGGGTTTTTTTAAGGCAGAGAAACAGTGGGGGGAACGTGCACCTGCAGCGGGATGCTCAGGTCTTTATACTGAAAGACCGTGTCGAAGCAGATGATGTGAAGCTCCTCCATGACGCTGAGAGAAATCTGTCAAACACACACGGACACGCAGAGCGTTATTGTGAAGATCCGCGGGACCAGCTGGACGGGGAGCCAAACGCTGGGCCGACTCACGTCGCTGCCGCCTTTTCCACCTCCGGATTTCTGCTCCTTCAGAGTCTGCAAAAGGAACACAGAGGCTTCAGCGCAGGCCGCCGTGGTGGACGACCGTGAGCCTTCCGGACGTACCAGATGTCTGAAATCAGCCACCATCCTTCCATTCTGACTCTCAGCCATGTTCAAGGCCTTGACGGCAGTCCCCAGGACGTTAAAGCGTCGATACCTGCAGACACAACTTAGCTTTGGCATCAAATTTGAATGACATAAAACCTAAAAAGAACCCAGCTCACCCTTTAATCTGGGGCACTTCCCTGCATTTCAGGATGACAAAAGAGAGGAAATAAATGTCAAAACAACATATTTGCTACTTCTCTCGTCAAACTCTGCCGGAGGCTCACCTGTCCATGAACACCTTCACTTTCATGAAGTTGTTCAGCTCGGGAAACTTGACCAGAAGTCTGAAAACATGGAGAGAAGGTTACTTTTGAGGCTTGAAACTTGTGAGTTACCCCAGCAGGACTTGTGATTCTGAATTCTATCCTTTTTTTATATATCCTGGATATTGATGCAATTGTATTAGCAGGTCTGACCTGTTGTAATGTGTGCGGTCACTTGTTTTAACCGTTAGTCCATATTTCTGATGCTTTATTTATCAAAATTCTATTGTATCTTGTGTCCGGTTTTCTGAACATGATTGGTGGCACCAGCTGCTCTGTAGTTACGCTCTGACCTGGTCTTGACAGAGAACTGGACATTTGTCCGGAGCACCAGAGGTCCTTTCCCCTGAGGCATCGTTGGCTGGGTCTCAACCACAAAGGAGCTTCAAGGAACAAGCATAAAAATAAAAGACCGTTTAAAAGGTTGTCGTCAAGCAGCAGCGGAGGATTGAGTGCGTGTCAAAAGACAGAAGACCTCTTGATTAACTCGTGCAGGAGTTTGTCCGTTTTCTGCTGCAGCCCTGGTTTTTTGAGCTTGATGGGGTCATCGGCGTAGGTGACTTTCCCCACCAGCTCGTCCAGCTTGCCCAGGAACTCTCGGACCTGGATCAGACACGCTGCCACACGAGTGAACCTGTGCAGGTAAAGGACAGAAACGACTACAGATGGACGCCTGCGCCGTGACAGAGGTTTGCCTCAGGAGCACGCACCATTTCTCCATCTGATCCAGACAAACGCTGACCGGTGCGCCGATGCAGGCTTTCTGCTGCCTCCTCTGCCACTCCACCAGCTCCTTCCTCACCAGCAGGTCGATCACCTCCTTGGTCTTGTCCAGGTGCTTCCCTATATCTGCCAGGACGCTCTGAGGAGGGTTTAGGGTTAAAGGAAAACCCGTGAATGAGTGGAGCCAGGAGGGCCCCGTTCGCGGACCAGCCGTACCTTTCTGCATGCGTTCACGTTGTTGATGAGGACCTGAAAGTGCTTCTCCTGGTCCTTCTTCACCGCCTCATCTGTCACGGCTGCAACAGTTTCCAGGGTGAAATCACAGTTTTGGTATGAGACGGGACACGAGCGAGGCCAGCACGTCTTCTATTAGTCATAATCGGAAAACATGGTCCTCAGACTGAAGTGAAACTAGCTGCCTACCTTCCATCATGAAGGTCTGGTATTTAAAATCAAACTCATCTTGCTGCTCTTCCAGACAACACATCGCATGTTCCATGCACTGCAGCAAAAAAAACAGTCGTGACATTACCAGGCACGCTGTGATACGGTTTTTCTTCCCACTTTTTCTGGTAAAAGAGGCGTCTTTGAATAGAGGAAGTGAATCAGCACCTGCACTTCATTCTGGAGGCCTAATAGTTTGCGTTCAAGGTTCCCTGCTGGCTGCTTATCTCCACCGCTTCCTGCTCTATTTGCAAAACATGGACCTGTAACACAAATAAAAGGAGATGGGAGGAATGAAGATAAAACATGATACTTGATTGGAATCCTGGACCAGTGGTGCTAACAGTGCAACAGTCAACCCAGTCACCAACTATTATCCTATAAGGTGTAAACTGTCAAACCTGATCAGCCAGATCAGCGTTCCGAAGGATTTCTTTTTCCCTTTCTAAATACCAAAGGATGTTGCTGGCCAGGAGACACGGATCATCCTGGTACCTCTAAAAAATAAGGGAAATATGGATGACTGATAAAGACGAAACATTCAAAAATGTTAACAACAACCATGGCCGACTCGTTTATACAACCGCCTCATTTGTTACTGATGTTGACACTGAAGTTGCACAAACCTGAAAGTTTTGTTTGTAGCGTCTAATGTTGTGCTGCTGTAAGAAAGCCACCTCATGGACAAATCGGCTGTACTGGATGTCCAGATTGTCCAGCAGGTTCTGGTAGAGCACCATGGCCAGGTTATAGTCTTGTGCCGCTCGTTTCCTGAAAAAACAAGACACATGTCAACAAACGTGGAGGTGCTTCTGATCTCTGCAGGGCACCATGTGGAGACCGAGGGGGCGTCCTCACCACTCCTGCCTCTCTATCCAGACCGCCAAGTAGTGACGAACTTCCATGGACAAAACATCTTTGTCATACAGTTCATCTAACTGTTGTTTATACTGGGCAGACAGGCTGCAGAGCCGGTCCCACTGGGCCATCCTAGAAAAGACCACCAACACAAAGTTAACAACACGGAATTCGATATCAGATCTATTCAAAAATATTTATCCACCATATACAATGTTATTGAATTTTCGCAGGTATATATTGTATAGAATTGTGAAACAAAACAACAGGCTCGAGCAATTGCAAATAAATGCATTACTACCATTGCTAGTACAGACTGTCTCATTTATCGGCAAAAGACATATTTACACACCTTGTGCAGAGTCCGAGATGTCTTTACTGTCGTTCGAACTACAAAGCTGTAAAAGCTACTTGTCAGTTTGTTCCGCGTTACTTGCTTGCTGCTGAATTTCGGTGAATCAAAACAACGCCACCGGAGTGCTGCCTTTTCCACCGTGGTCGTCATTTCATTGGCTAGCTTCTCGTCCCTCCCGGAGCGCATCTGGGTGGCCAACCACCGACGCCATTTTGGCTCTGTAACTATTGCCGTGAAGGTAGAAAAAGAGCCAAAATGATGGCGTCAGAAAACCCAGTTTCCGCCACGATGAAATCTGACAGCTCATTGGTGGATTCTGACAGAGAACGACACGCGCTACTGCTGCATTCACGTGTCAATCTTTCACGTTGGAAATGACGAGTGAAATAGAAACTTAAGGCTTAGACTGAGGACTTCACGAGAAATGGCGCTGGAAAAGGGACGAATCTTATCGGTGACGTTTAGGGCAGCGTTTTAAAAACACATTTTAAACAAATCAGCCATGTTTTAATTAGTATTAGTAAAAGTATTTATCAAATAACAACAACAAGACATGATAGGATATATACGATTCGAGTGCAGAAAAAAAAAATAGGATATAACTTTAATTATATATTTTATAAAAACATAGAACTTTACCTATCTCAAGCATGTGAAACAAAAAACTGAAAAAACTAACGAGGTGAGATGACCTCTGTCTTAATTCTTCATGAAAATGCCCACGGTTTGAAATTATCCTCATAGTTTATGCCAAATATTGTTTTTCTGTCTAAATATATCCAGCCCATGCGCAACAATAAACAACTGCAGCAAAAAGACGTTACTATAACGTCGAGGAAATTGGATTAAAAAGAGAAATTATTCACATGACTGACAAAAAGTTTGCTGGTTTGTCCACGACGCTTTGACGCACTTCCGAATGTGATCACTTCCAAATGTGGCCACCAGAGGGCGGTAGATGTTACACATGGGTGGCCTCTGATCAGTTTGGACTGAATTTAAATGTTCATATTTTTAAAAAATAAGAAGCTTTATAGTTTATTTAGTGTAAGTTAACTTTGCTTTATTCATGTTTATCACATATCATTTGTATTGCTTGTTCAAGTAAAATCAAATGTAAATCCTGGAAACAGCAGGCCTGCATTTTGGAGGAAAATAGCAAAGTCGGCGGTCATTTTGTATGGGGAAACAGACTTTAAACTCCACTTAGACAGAAAAATTAACCAGAGGAAAGGTCTTTTAGCAGTCAGGAAGTCTGTTTCAGTTCCTTTTGGTGGACCTTTTGTGGACAAAAATCAAACAGACAGAGGTTTATTTACTTATTTAACTAAACTAAAAAGATAAAAATATGGACAAACAAAATAGTTAATACAACAATTATTCCATAAAACAATACAACAACAGTGTATAAGTACACGCGGAATTAAACATGCATCTACCCATGTAAGTAAAATACACACAAAGATGGAGAGCTCTGTCTCTCCAGTTGCTGCATGTACGAGTTCCTGAGCTGTTTTCTAAATGATGCTGCTGAATGTGGTGCAGTTTCCTACAAAATAACAACATATTTAACAGTTTGACACATGTTCAACTTCCTATTTTTAAATGTTGACGCAACTTGTCACCACAAAATGTGAGAAAAAGAGCTGACTTGCACAGATTAAGTTAGGAAAACAGCTGATAATTGCCTACGACACATTTTAAAAGAGACGTTTAATGTAATTCTGATGATGCTTTTAGCTAAAGCTATTCATCCTTCCTCTACTCGGTGGTGAAGATTCCGTCCTCCCACATGTGTTGGTTCACCAGAACATCTTCTTCCTCCCTCATGGTCTTGAACAAATACTTGATTCCGGCTTTGGCGCCGGTTTTCACGCCCGCGCCCAGGGCGAAGCCCGCCACGCCGGCGGTGCCCCCCGTGGCCACCATGATAGCGTCGGTGCCGAGGTCGACCGCGCTGAGGACGGCCCTCTGCTTGGCTGTTTGGGAGCAGTTGAGCGAGGCGTAATAGACAGCTGTGCCCAGGTTGTAGAGGGTGCTGACCGCCGGGATCCACTCCACCACCTGGTAAACGCGCTCCTCGCTTTTGTTGACGCACCTCCCTGCGCTTCTCCTCGCCCGTCTGGGAGTGAGGCTGGGAGGGTCCTCCTCTGCGGCGCACTGATGGATCCAGCATTGGGACTGTGTGGACTGGGACGGCAGGACGCTGCTGCCCTTCCTCAGCACCGCCTGATACCTCTCGGTTTGGCGCGGCCCGCTGCCGGTGACCCCGGCACACAGGAGCCCGAGGCTCTCGCAGCCTCTCAGAGCCTCGTCCAGGTCAGCCGTGGCTGCAGCTGCAGGTCTTCCGACCAGGCTGGTCCCAGTCACCCTGGACCAACCCTCGCAACGCACATCTGCCACATTGCCGTCGTCGGCCGCTGCGGCCAGCTGCTGGATGTTGAACATCACGGCCTCCAGGCGGCGGCCATCTTTATGGGCGTCGGCTGCAGCTCGTGGGGCTCCGGCCCGGCTCAGCTTCTTCTCTATGAGGTCTTCCAGCTCCATCAGGAGCTCCTCCGCGTCCGTCCCCCCAAGCAGGTGGTGCAGTCTGAGCACCACCGTCCGGGCCTCCCGCGAGCAGCCGGCCAGCACCAGCACCGGCACCAGGGAAAAACCCAGCAGCTCCTGAGGGAACAGGCGGGGCGACGGGTCGTCCGGGAGCCCAGCAGAGAGCAGCTCCTCGCAGCTGACCGCCCCCAGGTCGGGGAGCTGGTCCCGCACCCGCCTCTGCAGTTTGTCTCTCAGGTTACGTATCGTCCGCTCGGCCGACAGGATCCGGTCCTCCTCCGAGGGAGCCGAGGGCCGGAGTTCGGTGCCCAGCTGAGCCTGATCCGGGTCCTTCCTGGCTGCTCCTGGCAGCAGACCTGGAGGAGCCGGTGCCCTGCAGGGGGTCTGATGGCTCAGCAGCAGGAGGAGCATCAGCAGCCACTTCAGCCTGGGCGACATCGCCGACGTCTCAGCAGAGAAAATCACCGTGTCGTCAAAGGAAATGATCACAGCTGAAGACGGAGCGCTAAAGAAGAGAAACAAGAGCATCCATGTTATTTTAAATTGGATTTTCAAAGTGGATTAAATGTGCAGAACAGGATGAGAAGCAGAGGTTGTTGCTATAGGTTTTAGTTCACCTCTGCTGCTTTCTTTGTTCTAATTCTTCCCGGTCTGCACGTTTGGTTAAATCACTGACACACGTGGCCTTTTCTTGTTTCTGAGCTGGCAGATTACAAAATAAACAGCGTCTCTGACCTTACGCCCACGTTGCATCATGGGCCTCTTCGCAGATCACCTACCTCAGAACAGCAGAACCAGGAGGACGATTTCAGTAGATTCCTTCGTCTTTCCTTTCCCCCTTCTTCTATCTCTCTGCCGCCAATAAGAAGCTCCTCCGAATACAAGATGTCCCACAGCCCTCCCTCCCTCCCTCCGTCCCATCATTCTTTTTGCCCCCCTCCTCCCTTCTCTTTGGCCCTGTTGCTCACCGGAGGGGGGCTGAATGTTGATTCACGTGCTGGAAGTCCATGAGCACTTTTATTTGCCTGCCCCCCCGCCCTCCACTAGGTCGCTGGGTTTTGTTTCTGACCCAGATTCTCCACAGGATTCCTCCCCCCTTCACCTCCCCCCTTCACCTCCCCCCTTCACCTCCCACGAGGCTGAGATAGAAGACGAAGAGCCAGGGCTGTCTGAGGTAACCGAGGAAAAACAACCACTGTGACCTTCTGATTTGTTTCAGCTCCTCTTCTCTGACCCACATAACCAGTCGGTAAGAACCAGTCCCTAAGGCAAAGACAAGATGGGGTGAAAGTGCGTCCTGAAGGGTGAGAGTGTGTTCTGAATTAAATGTTACAACTCTGAAGGTGCTGCTCAGTCGGAAAATCACTTCAAATCCCAACACAATTAACACGATGGTCTGTCACCACAAACACTCGGCAATTTGCTGTTATCAGTGTGTTTACTTTTACAGATCTAGATGCACACTTCAACACAGAAACCACGCGCACATGTTTACAAAAGTGTGTGTGTGTGTGTGTGTGTGTGTGTGGAATAGTGCAGGTTGATGAGGTGAGGCCACAGCTGGAGCTTCTGCAGCTCAAACATGTGACACACTCCTCTTCGGTACACGGAAGTCCCGACGCTCCAGGATGTCAGAGCCGCTCCCCCATGTACCACAGCCCAGACACACCCGGAACACTGGTCGGGACACAGGCTAAGATAATCCCAAACCCTCCATCTGAACCTGGGATTTGTGGGCACACACACACACACACACACATTTAGCTCTTAATTTGAAGACAGACACAGATGGTTTTATTACATCAGAGATGCTAATCTAGATTTCACTGAGGGAACTGTCTCTCTCTCCTCTCTCTCATCTTGCAGGTGTGTGTGTGTGTGTGTGTGTGTGTGTGTAAAGGCGGGTGTGAGACGTCTTTTAATGAGCTGCTAACATCTTTTAACACCGCAGCAGCGTTAGAACGGCGTTAGCCGTCTCTGTGCTAAAGGGCCCTCTCCCAAAAACCAAACATCTCTCCTGCAAAATCATTTCTGAAAAGTCTCATCGATTGTTGTGTTGTGCCTGAAAACTCCTCTCTAATGGTGAAAAAAAGGCAAATAAAATGGATGTACAATAAAATAGGAATTTATTTATTTATAGTGATTAAAGAGCCATTCACAGTAAATGAGCACACACTCATAGACCCCTTTATACAGCCCACATAAATACAAATATAAATACAGCCCTGTACAGCCTTTCCAGGGTCAAAGCCGACTCCCGGCCGACGGGTGGGTCAGGGAAGATCGTCTCCCAGCACTCGTCCATGGACCAAGCTGCTCGGAACCTCAGGAGCTGTCAACACAGACCCATGGGGAGGAACGGGTGCGGTTTTCAACCAGCACCAAACCCCCTCCGCGCTTGTGTCTGAAAGAATCGCACCTAAAAATCTCTCATTTGGTTACAAAGTTAAGAAACTGTTGGGAATCGTCAGAATTCATGATCCAAGATAAAATCCCGCTTTAAAAGGGCCAGTTGGGATCGAACACTGAAGTCAGCCAGAGGTTTGCTCAAAGGCAGCGGCCGAGCCGCCGACAACCTGCTCCCGGGGTGACAGTGCAAAGTCCAGGGTGCAGCTGAGAGCACGTCTGCTTTTATTTCACAAGGCACGAGCTTAAGGGGGTGGCCGGAGAAAGAGAGAGAGTGTGTGTGTGTGTGTGTGTGTGTGTGTGTGTGTGAGTGTGTGTGAGTGTAATACAAGTTTGAGGAAGCTCAGGGGACCAGGTGTGATCACTTCCTGGAGTGTGAGAATAAAGATCTAGGTAGATAAAGAGGGTAGACAAACAGCCTGATCATTTTCTGTTAAAACACACACACCCACCCACACACACACACACACACACCCACACACCCACACACACACAGCCAAAGAAGCAGAAAACACCTCCCTTTTTTTTAGAAACAGGGTACATAACACTGCAAGAACAAGCTGAAAGTAGAAATCTGAACATCTTTGACACTTTGATGGGCTCAGACAGGATAAAATGGCCACAGAAGCCAGTTAAAATGAAAACCTCTGACTTTATCAAGCCAGGAGAATACCGCCGTTGGACCCAGCTGCAGCAAATCCCATTTTCTTTTACAGAAACATTCAATATAGAGGGGTCAAATAACAGGTTTAACAGGGGAATTACCAAATACGGGCACGTGGTTGTCTAAGGCACAGGTTAAACACGTCCATCTAGTCACGCACGCCCACCGCTGGGCGCAGGCTCCGACCGCGGTGGAACACAGCCCGTCTCTGAGGCTTCGAAAGTGCTTCAGGTCGCTTGCAAAGAAGAAGAATATATTTCTTTTTTTTAATCATTATACCCTAAAGAACACACACAACCAATGAGCCAACAGGTCAGGGACGGGTCAGGAAGCCCCCCCGCAGACCAGCCGGGGTTACCAGACAACGCCCACGACGGCACGGCGTCCCGTCCTGACCTCATCGGCCTGGAAGCTCCTCCCCAGCTCCGTCTTCAGCCTGTACGTTGGTCCTGGGCAGGTCGGCCTTTTCGCCCGGGCCCCCCTCCTGAGGAGCCGGCCCTTGGTTCCTCTCCGCAGGCTGGAGGAGGCCAAGCGCTCAGCGGCGGGGGGAGCAGGGGGCTGGAAGCGGTACTTGTAACCAAAGGCACGTAGGTGATAGACGTAATACTCTAGGATGTACATGAGCGTGGCGTCCACGTAGGAAAGGAGACCGACAGATCGGAGCAGCACTTCGGGCCCTGAAGACAAAGACAAAGTTAAAATCACAAGTAAGTGTTCCAAACAGGGTTTTCTCCTCTCTTTCCACCCACCTCCGATATGGGGTAGTAACAGTAGCTCCAGTACCAGAAGCTCTTTGGGAACTTTGCCGTCAGTGCTGCTCAGGAACAAACGGGTGAAAGGTCTCCCTCTGCAGACCGTCCCTGGAGTCCCCCGCCAGCACCCCCATCTTCTCCATGCACTGGCCCATGGCCAGGTTCCTCCACCGAGGTGGTGTGGGAGCACACCTTGGTTTTGAACCCTTCCACGAAGCGCCGGAGGGCCTCTTTGCTCAAGACGTAGCCCGCGCCGCCGCTCATGTAGCCCTGCTTGGTGTAGGGTTTGAACCTCCGGCCGAAGTAGATGGGCTCGTCGGGCGTGTGGTTGGCGAGGACCCAGCGGAGGTTGTCCACTATCACATAGGTGTCATCGTCCGCCTTGAGGAACCAATCGGCCTCGTCGACGTGGTGCTCGTAGGCGTAGTGGAAGGCCCGGATGGTTTTCCAGTACAGCTGGTCCCGCCCCTCCTTCGTACCCAGGCCCACGGTGGGGAAGTTGGGGTCCTCCACGGAGCTCATGAAAACCACAATGTTGCAGTGGCGCGTCCAGGTGTTTTTGACGTGCCGCGCCTTGGTCTCCAGGTTGTTGGGTCCCGTCATCACCCAGCAAAGAACACGGACCTTTTTGTACAGCTCGTCCGCCGCGCGGCCATCTTCACCTGAAACACAGAGGCGGGCATCATCCCTCCGGAACCTTCCGAGGAAACGTTTCACTTCAGACGCTCCCGTTTTAATATTTAAACCCATTATTCCAACTGTCTGGAACCGGTTTTCTGGTTGTGCAAATGGTCTTTTTCTTTTTCTTTTCAAACATTCAGCTCCAAACACAACACACACACTTTCCCTTCATGGCCACATGAAAGCAAAGCTTTCACCCTAGACACTAGTTAAAAAACACCTAAACTACTCCATATGCACAGGTCTTGGAATAAAAATGTACAGGATATCGGTGTTGTGTCGCCACAAAGCAGTGGGGAGGGGGCGCCTGGCCCTCGGCCTGCGGGCCCACCTGTGTGGTGAGGGTGCTGCAGGTTGAAAAGCGCCGATCTCTCCTTCTTCCACACCTTCTCGTCCTCCTCCAACTGTTGCTGGCTCTCCCGCCGGTCGTCCGGGGAAAGGAAACTTTTCTCGAACCATACTTGGTGCAGGAAGATGTAAAGCGTGACGGTTCCCACCACGAAGCCGAAATAAAAGGAGAACCTGGATCCCAGGACCTTCATGCTGGACCGGGTGTCTCACCGTCGATCGACTTGACAGGTGCCGAGTCGGAGACGCTGATCATCGGGCGTTTCTCTGCTAAGGCCCCGGCACCAGCTCCAAACCTCCGCCTCATTTAAGGTGTGGTTTACTCACCGATGACCCCGCAGACACCGCTGCTTTATTACTGCTACTTTATCGGAACGGGAAATAACACTTTCAGCGACGTGACCGCGTAGTATTCGCCCCCTCTTCAACAGCTTAGCTAGCAGCACCGGCAGCTAACTGTTTTTAAAGCAAACGGGATATAACACTCAAAAAATAAAAATAAAAAACTAGGAAAACGGCACCTGGCGTAAAACATTATTTCTGCAGGCCCAGGTTTTGACAGCACTACTGTTAGCGGTCTGGCTAGTGCTTTTCATGACCCCACGGCGACTACTTTGCTGCTAAGTTAGCCGACCTTTGGTGGCGACGGAGCTAACAGACCCGGCGGTTGTCAACGCCTGACCGAACAAGCCGAATATGAGCAAAAAGCGTAAGAATGAAGCAAAAATTAGGTAAAGGCTCAATTATAATCGCTAAATATGACACCCCGAACTATTGCCCACGCAACTTATCTGACTGTGGACTTTCGCTTTGAAAAATAAAACACTTCCGGTTAGGATTTTAAAGTAAAAGCACAGGTTCCTCCCACCGGCCACGCCGAGGAAGAGGAGTGGGGCTGTTTTTAATTGACAACACAGAACCATTTTTAAAAATACATAATAATACATAAGACCTGGGTCTTATTTTTTTTGTTTTGTTTTGTTTTATTTCAAAAGAAAAAAAATGGCCACAAAGACACTTTCCATGGCAACATTAGGTTGGTCTCACTTCCATGACTCCATTCTAGCTCATTTGTTTCTAGCAAACCCGATTTTACAACAAATAAAGCAGCAAGGTCAATATTAATAAAGGTTCTAGATAAAAGTACTGGAAAGAACTGTGTCTAATTTTTTTGTAAAGAGAAATTCAATTGGAAAACTAAAAAATCATGCCCACAATACCTTTCTCAAGTTTTGCCTCAAGACACTCATGACTTTAGTAACAAATGCCAGAAGTGGGTCTATTCCAATACTGAAATCAAGTTTAAACTCAAAAGACCTTAGAAAAGTAACAAACGAACAAAAAAAATCTAATTATTTGTCCTAATTAATCCATCCATCCAATAAATAAATGCAAACATATTCATCAATAATTATGTACACGTCAAGTTCCAGGTGGCCACAATTATTCACAAAATATACAAATTCAGCCCTTTTAAATTCACCTCAAATATTATGATCAAAGTTCAGCAAACTGTTCTCATTTCTTTGCCTTCTCTAAGAGATGATAAATGAGACATTTTTGGGAGAAAGACTGGAATGAGTTCCGAATAAATTCAAGGTCTTTTTACTTTTTGTCTTAATTTCTTCAGAGGACCTTTACGGGAGGGGAAGAAAGGGGAAATTCAAAATTTGGTGGAACACTAGTTGAAAAATATAAAGTGCTACAGCAAGTTCACAAACACCTCTGCCGCCTACAGCTGAATTAAATCACCAAATATGTTAAGTTTAGATGAATATTTGTGCCTCGTCTGTGATAAGCGAAGGAAGGTCACACGTTTCAGTGAGGTGATAATAGAACAAGAGGTTTCACACAGACATGCACACGTCAGATCCCCCAGGAGGATCAAGTCGGGACCGTATGAGACCACTGTACCTGCGGATACACGCTTGACTGAGCGCACTGCGGTGCTGATGACGTAGGTGCAAATATTCAGGTAAACTCGGTTCCTAAACAGGGACATCTTTGTCTCCAGATGTGTTGGTGTGTTATGTGCTGTAACGCCACGTCTACTGGAGACAAAACACCACCTATTTAGGACGCTCAGACATATTTTCTGAAGGTTCAAACGGGTCATGTGATGTCGCCTGCCAGCTTTTTTTAGCAGTTTCTGGACCACGTGGGCCCTTTTCTGATGTGGGGCTGCAGGTCTCCACAGGAGCTGACGGTTCCTAAACGTGCACCGACTGCAGCCAACGCGCTCAGATGTCCACATCCTCTGAATCAGAAGTGCTGGAAGCCTGGCTCTCCTCCTGGGACTCCCCCCACACAAACCTGTAGTTGTTCTCCAACTCCTGCTGCCTTTTCTGCTCTTTGTAAACCTCCTCCGTGCCTCCAGTCTGTCGGGTGAGACCAGAAAACGATGACCACGCAGTTTTTTGATAATACAGAAAGTAAAGCTTCAGAATTTCAAAAAAACCCGATGAAACGTCTGTTACTTCAGTTACCAGAAGGTTTATGAGAAGCTCCCTGAAGGACTTGGTGTCCTCCTCAGTCAGCCACTGGTCACCCGCCTCTTCTATGTTTTTCCGCGTCAAGATCTTCACCTCAATTTTACCTAAAGCAAAAATTTAAACAGGCGACACACGCACTTTATAACAACATTAAAACGTGCCGTGATACAGATAATTAAGATGACGAATGGTGAGAACAGAAAAGCGGGTGAAGAATTAGCCAAGTGCTAACGAGCAGACACACTGGGCCGACGGAGCAGACGGCTGACCTCCCAACACGCCGCTTAAATGTTCTTTTACTTCAGCTCCGGCCTTCGTTTGACTCCGAACACTTGTAAGCGGTTTGTTTGTGAGGGGGAAACCAGCTCACCTTTTCATTAGCGGATTATTCTTATTTCAAAAGCCCTCATTAAGAGGAAACCTCTTGGGTCTTTAAGTGGATTACATGTTTAAAAACGCTTCTTTGACCCTGCTTCCGGCCGATAAACTTCGGAAAAAGAAGAAAAGAGAAGCAGAGAGGTTCTAGGTGCTCAGGGAAGAAAGGTTGAAAAGAGAGAAGGCCATGAGCGTTGGAGCAGCTCCCCTCGTACCTTCCGCCTTCAGTCCTGCCTTCTCTAGCTGCTCTTTAACCACGTCCTTTATGTGCTGCCACTGGGGGTCGCCTGGGCCCATCTCCTGAACTCTGACCTCCCCACTAGGGCTCCTGTCCGTCTTATATTTAGTAATTTTGATCTTAACGCGGTCGTCAGCTGCTTGGTCTGGGTTGACGAGACAAAAAAAAGGGACAAACATCACAGTCGACCTCACAGCCAACCACCGGGGCCAGAGGATGGAGCGGCCATCTTAAACCAGTCCGTCTCATGGCAACTACATTTGTGGTCTGCCACAGATTTTTAGGCCCCTTTCGGTGATTTTGTGGTTCTGCTCAGGAATCCCCTCTGATTGGTTATCTGTAAGGTCATTTCATGGTTCTACTGATATTTCTGTAAACGTGTGAGCAGATGTGGGTTGACACAGTCTGAGGCCCACCGATGAACATGGGAATGGCAGAGGTGGAGACGGCGTGAGCCGCTGGTGCTCCTCTGGTTACCTGGCTGTTTTAGGACCCAGGCTGCGGCTGTTCCTGGCTGTTCCGCCGGCTCTTTGACCCTCCGCAGGCTGCTGCTCTGGCTCCTGCTCGTCCTTCTCCTCCAATCGATGGAGCAGCTTGTCAAGCGTCGTCTCCAGCGCCTGTGTTGCTTGCGTGCGGTCGAACTCCCCTTTAAGACCTTCTGTCTCCAGTTCTTCCTGAGCCTACGTCACACCATTCCCACCAAACCAGGGCTTCATTTTCAGCACATTACACTATTTTGACGGGCTGGTTTACCTACAAACCTCGTCGATGATGTTGTCAAACTCCTTTTGCATCTCCTCCTTTATTTCTTCGATCTTGTCGGAGGCCACAGAGACGTCCGCCATCTCATCCTCAAACTCCTGCAACGTCTCCGTCAGGCTCTCGCTCGCCGATTTTTCTTCTTGACTTTTGGCGTCCGTAACAGCTTTCTGTGGTAAATAAGAAGATCCACGTCAGCCTAAAAAGGAATTTGCTGATCCGCGTCCAGGGACCTCCAGCGCCGCTCGGGGCCCTGCTCACCTTCTTGTTACTCTCTCTGAGATGCTGGACAAATTTCATCAGGTCCGCCGGGTCGGTGATGATTTTAAAGTTGAATTTCTCAACTGAAAAACATTAATTTCAGCTGGGACAGCACTGTCAACGACACGGTACACCTATAAATCCCAAATGTATACCTTCATCAGCGTCATCCAGGACTTCGTTGTCCGTGAGTGAGTTATAGCCGTCATCTGCCCCCTGTGGTTACAGTCAGTGTTTGATAGGTTCATAGAAAATATTGCATGCATAAAAAAGACAAACATAAAAAAAACATAGACCATTAAAAACTGCAAATATAAACTCTTTAGCTATCCTTTATCAATATAAAAAAGGTTTAAAAGGAAAAAAAAGTTACACCCTATTTAAATATATATATCGTTTTGTAGTTGTATACCTGATTCGCCTGTTCGGAAGCAGAAAAGGTGGTTTTTAACTTCTCAGGCTTTGTTACTCCATCCCAGAAGTCCGAATCTTCAGCATCCTCATCTTCAGAAACATCAGCGTTATCTGGTTTAGAGGAAATTCCTAAAAAGAGGTGATGAACAGATGTACCATGTGCCCTGAGGATCTATAATCGAAGCCAGTGTGTGTGGGTGTGTGTGACAGATGGATCCCTTAATTCCAAGTGATTATCACCCTGCTAAAATATCTGTTCCATGGTACCCTTGTACATATCTGTCTATGAGAAACACCAAAATTTGATTTTGCCAATAAAAAAAAATGCACCTTTGTTGTCCATCTGGTCTGAGCCATGGGCTGCGGGTGACGTTCCCTCCGTATCGGGGGTGTCCGCTGACCCGTCCAGCCCATCTTTACCGGCCAACATCTCGTCAAGACTCTTCAGCTCTTCAGAGATCTGCTCAACTTTGCGCTTTGTATCAGCTACCCGAAAGCAGAGCAGAAATGAAGATGAACGTCAAGAGCGTCGACGCTCAAATCCTTCGATCACTTTTCAGCGTGATAATAAATCTGTGGATGTGGACATACAGACTTGGGCGTTGACATAATCCATGTATTGTTGTGCGCTCAGCGCCGGCTGACACACTATACTCTGAGGTTTGGCGGTGGAGGGCGGCTTCAGGAACGGGTGCTGACAGACGCGGCTGGTGTGAACCGTTAACACGTAACGGCATGACTGGGGCTCGTCCACTCGGGCAATGTAGTCAACGTAGCCTTCTTCACACATGAACTGGAAGGAAGGAGACGTCCTCGTGTAAGTGGAGTAAACGATTGTATGCTGCATGACTGCATGTCTGTGATGGTTAAAGCAGCACATAAAAGCGTCTGTTTCATGAAGGCTCACCCTGACTTCAGTCTCTCTGGGATTTCCATCGAGGTCACACTTGGAACCGTTAATGTAGGTCTGACTGTGGTAGCGCTTCAGTCTGTGCTGTTTAGAGGCCTTAGAAATATCCAGAATACCCCAAAGAAAAAAAATTGCAATATCAGCAAACAAAGCTCCCATGCAGCAATTTCAAACCAGGATTTATTTTACCTTGGCTGTTTCATTGTTCCAATCAAACTCTGATTCATAATACCCGAGGAAGAGAATGTCCCCTTTGATTTCTGAGTCTGATTTTAGAAAGAGAGAGAGAGACGTAGGTTAAAAACAGCTTATCTAAGAAGTTCAATTTCAAGAAAGAAGAGGAAAATCTGCATTCTTACCTTCCAGATGGTACTGCCTGATGTGCTGCCCATGGCAGAATTCATATGTCCACCAGTCTTTTGTCTAAAAAAGGAAAAAAACCCCACAGCATATAATCATCAACAGGTCTTTGACTCTAAAGACTTTACTACTAAAGACATAAGAGGCTCACGGCTCCATTAACATTGTGTTTTTTTGTTGCAAAGCTAGGCACAATATCCACCTCGTCCTAGATTTCAACCAGACAACCTGGATTTTACTCCAGATTGAATTTTTTTTTTTTATTTTTTACCAGTTGTAGTCCACGTTTGGTGTTTTTACTGTGGCATAAATGTTGCCACATGGATGATCTAAAGCTGTGTGTGTGTGTGTGACGCAGGTAACCAACCTTTACCAGACACTGGGCATCGTGCATGGGCCTCAGGAGCTGGGGGATGTCGGGACCGGTGTACCCCTGGGGGTCAGGCTCGGACGCGGGGTCCTGATGGAACCGAACCGCCTGGGCTGGGAGCCGACACTCGTACAGCTGCTTGTACTTGTTGGAAACCATCATCACCTCTTCTTTCTTACTCTAAAGAAGAAATTCTGTCACGTCACTGCCCAAAAACTTAGATCTAAAGCGAGCTATAGATTACAGGCGTGAATGGGGAAGCTGAGGTTTGGTTGCGACAGCTGTTAACGATGCGTTGAGGGAAACTACCAAAAGTCAACGACCAAAAGTCCAATCAGCGCAACCTGTCATTAAACTTTATGTTCAACCTCAAGGGCCTGCCATAACCAACAAAGTAATGTAAGCGGTTTCAGAGTGATCTATTTACATCTACTAACAGCGACCTCGCGTAACTTTCTAGCTAAAGCTAGCCAACATTAACGTTAGCTATCCCCTACAGATTCACCCACCTGGCCAAGTATGATGGGGTCGGGAAGAATTTGAATTCCATATTTCATCTCATTCAGTTCCTCTAAATTCAAAAAGCCTGGGGCACAGAGCGGACACAACAACATAAACAACTGCAACCTATTTAGCCACATTAGCAAGGAAGCAGCCATGTTTGACTCTTCGTATCTGACAGCAACAAAACGCGTAAAGGCTTACCTGGTTGCAGCTGATTGGCTAGCGCAAGAAGCGCTGCGCGTTCCCATTGGTTAATAATCTATCACGCTTATGGGGTGTGTTCGTTTACTCATAGCGGTACACGCTGAGTGAGCGGTACCGACTTTTTTACACGTCTAGAGAGGATAGGCGTGTCACATTCGTGATTTTGTTTATTTTTAATAAAGACTGTTTAAGAGACACATGTGGGCAATGGCAAGCAAATAAAACACGTATTGTATTTATGAAACCGTTCATATTTTCTTTCCTTCAATGAAACCGCATTGCCAACGTCGGTGGGGAAATGTGATTGCAGCACAACAACCGACCACTGGGTGGCGTCGCATGTTTCAAGGATTCAATGGTTTTAAATGGGCCTGACCCCACAGGGCACAGCCAGAGTCCTCCAGCAGCTTCTGGTGATGTGTACATTTAAAAAACAACTTAAGAATTAAATTAAGGCAGTCAACACAATTAACACAATAAAAAAAGTGCAGTTCAGAATGTCCATGAAGACAGCAGCTCAGTCTGTGTGTGTGTGTGTGTGTGTGTGTGTGTGTGTGTGTGTGTGTGTGTGTGTGTGTGGGAGGGAGAGCGAGAGATAAAGTGATGAATTTGTATCCCCATCTGGAGGGCAGATGAGGTGAAGATGGTGCGTTCAGGTGTAAAAATATTTATCTCTAGAAATAATTAAATGAATGGGGGAAAACCATGCTGATCCATGAGTTTCAAACGGGTGTACGGGCAACATCGGCACACAGCCAGGCACGACAACTGCACCCTGAAAGAAGGCGCCCACCACGTTTCTATATTCCCGAGCAGACGTAGAACATTTCCAAGCAGGTTCATCATTCCTTTTCCATCAAGCGGGGCCGGGAGGCTCCATCTCTCCATCTTGGTGCGACATGAACCGCTGAGTGTTGCTTTTGGGGGGGGGGGGGGGGTCTGTTCTTTCTCCCGGACCCCCGCTTATTCTGCTGCAGAGGGGGGAGCGTCCCTCCTCCACCCGACCCTCGCCGCCCCCTTCCGGGGATGCTTTTTTTCTCCCGGCGCTCCGTGTGATCCACTTGGCAGCCCACCGAGGAGGGGCGTGGAGAGGGCGTCCGCGGTGCTTCGTGTGACCGAGGTGAGCTCCTGGTGACCGCAGCAGCAGCAGCAGCAGCCTCGCTTCTGCTGGGATCCATCGGGATTAGCGCTATTTATTCGCTCTGATGTTGAGCTCTTTGGATTAGAAATAAAAAAAAGTCGAGGCGTGTGGAATGAATAGATGCACATTGAGGAGGAGACACCGCCTCTTGCTGTTTCAAATCTGCACTCGTCGTGCACAGAAAGGATTGTTTTCGCGTTTATTTGCTCCATTTGGGCTTATTTGCGACCAGGCTCAGAAGGCCTGTGTGTGAGCTGGGCTCATCCCCCTCCGGCGACACAGGTTTAGGTTTGATTTTGCAGAACATAGCAGATTGATAGGAAATAAAGACGGGTTTTGCAAACATCTAGGCGTTCTCGGAAGGAGCCCGAGCTGCGCTGGTCAGTGACCGTCGCCTTTTTTCCTCTTTTCTCCTCCACGTCGAGGGTGTTGTCCCGTCCCAGACTCCTTCCCTTCCACAGCGACATTGGTCCGGATCAGATGTCCCCCTGATTGGCGGGTTCAGGCGCGCTCTTGAGCCCAGATCCTGGGTGCGCGTCCCGACTTTGGCAGGAGCGTTTTTGGCACACTTGGAGCATCCGGTTCAGAAGAAGGCTGCGAGGAACCGTTTCCGCCTCAGCGGCACATTCCCGAGAGGAAAACCCACGGCCAGCAGCTGCTGGGGCACCTCACGGAGCGAGGACCGCGACTGACCGCGACCTCCCAACCGCCCCCGGCTCCTTCACCCCCCAGCCCCGCAAAACCGCTCAGTTTCTGGATGGAGAGAAGCCTCAGCCCCTCCGAAGATGCAGCTCCACTGACTGGATAAACGCATTTGGGTACATTCCCTCAATCAATTCATGCACTTTAATGTCTTTACTGTTGTTTCTTGGCAAAGAAGAAGGGACTGTGCGCCGTTAGCTCCATTTATTGGCTTAGAAAACAAACCAGAGCCAAATTAAGAGCCCTTCATCTGCTGGCCACTAGGTGGCGCGCTTGAATAAAACGACCACCAAAACAATGATAAATTCTAAAAGATTTGTCTAATGTAGTGGCCAACTCTCCTGCGTGTGTGTGTGTGTCAGTCGGTTTTCAGGATGCGCTCGCTGAGGAAGACGCTGCTGCTGGCCGTCCTGGCCTCCGTGCTGCTGGTGCTGGCCATCCTCCACTCCTGGCCCACGCGCGTGTACACCACCGTGGACGTGTGGCAGCGCCAGGGGCCGGAGGCGGAGAAGCACCTGCTGGGGAGGCTTCCCGACGCCGACCCCCTGCTGAGCAACATCTCCTTTCACGTCAGGGACCACGTGGCCAGGTACGGGCGCTGGGGCCCCGGCACGGCCCCGGCACGGCCACGCCGGCGCTGACGTCCTCCCGTCCGCCTCTCCGCAGCTTGCTGGCGCGTAACGGGTGCGTGTGCGAAGGGGAGAGCGGAGGCGTGAACCTGCCCTTTGCCCAGCTCCTGTTCCCCCGCGTGTCGGCCCAGCTGCTCCACACGGCCTTCAACGCCTCCCAGCTGGAGGAAGTCAAGCAGAGGCGCGCCAAAGAGTTCCAAAGCTTCCAGAAGAGGTGGGCGGGGATGTTCTGATGGCGTTTCCATCCACACACACACACACACACACACACACACACACACACACAGACTCTCCTCCTCCCTGATGCTCCTGTTTTCATCCTCAGATCGCAAACGTCGGCTGACGTCCTCATCCTCGCCCAGGCCAACAGTCCCCTGCAGTATCCCACCCAGGGGGTGGAGGTTCGGCCCCTGAAAACCATCCTCGTCCCAGGTTAGACGACCAGAGACAGAGACGCCGGACAGGAGCCGTCCTTCTCAACCTAAATAATCTATACGTTCCCTCCCCCAGGCCTGGCTCTGCACCACAGCCACCGGAGGGCGCTGTACCAGGTGAGTGGACCGCCGCTCCTCCTGCTGACCCCGCCCCCTGACCCCGCCCCTGACCCCTCCCACCGTACCTACAGGTAGACCTCGCCGCCACCCTGGGGACGCTGAACGTGGCCGCGGACGTGGACGGCGTGACGGTGAGAGGCGACGGCGAGATGCGCATGAGCCTTTCCAGCGCCCGCCTGCCCAGCCTCAACCGCCAGCTGCAGTTCGTCACCTACACCAACACGCTGTTCCACCCGAGCACAGCCGACACGGGTGAGCGCGCCGGCGCACGTGCACCCGACCGTCCCCGGCCCCGTGGCTCTGTCGAACCACTTCCTGTTCCGCCTTTCAGTGCAGCTCCAGTCAGAGGGCCACCGCGCCGCCTTCAGCATCAGGATCCGTCACGGTGTGACTCCCAAGCTGTACGACTCTGGACCCAAAGGAGGTAGCAAAGGCGTCCGCCGGCATCAAAGGAGCCGCTTTGATCTGCCTCGTTAGCCTCCGCCAGCTAACAGCTCACCTGCTCTCCCGTCCCTGCAGAGTACAACATCAGCGCCCTGGTTACCGTGGCTACAAAGACGTTCCTGCGGTACGACAAGCTCCAGGATCTGATCAGCAGCATCAGGCGGTACTATCCCACTGTCACCATTGTCATCGCCGACGACAGCGAGAGCCCCAAATCCATCTCGGGGCCCAACATCGAACACTACATCATGCCCTTCGGGAAGGTGGGAAGGGGGGCGTCCCTGATTGGTCAACCGCCAACCGCCGGCGGCGCTGAGCCTGATGGGCGTGTTGCGTTGCGCTTCAGGGCTGGTTTGCCGGGCGAAACCTGGCCGTCTCCCAGGTGACCACCAAGTATTTGCTGTGGGTGGACGACGACTTCATCTTCACGGCCGACACCAAGCTGGAGAAGCTGGTGGAGGTCCTGGAGAGGACCACCCTGGACCTGGTGAGCGCCAGCCCCGCCGGGCCTCCGTTCGGACCTTGGTTTTCCATTGTTTTCTTGGTCCGCTCCTGCCCAGGTGGGAGGGGCCGTGAGGGAGGTGACGGGCTACACCTCCACCTACAGGCAGACCATCTCCATCGAGCCGGGGGAGGACGATGGGGACTGTCTCCACATGAGGAGGGGCTTCCACCACGTCATCCAGGGCTTCCCCAACTGCGTGGTGACCGATGGCGTCATTAACTTCTTCCTGGCTCGCACAGACAAAGTCCAGCAGGTGGGCTTTGACCCCCGCCTGGCCAGGGTGGCTCACCTGGGTGAGTGGGCCCAGAGGGGCAGCCGGTCCGCCGGAGGGGCCACGTCAAAGGTCCAGACTGCTGTTTCTTCTCCTTCTGTTCGGCTGACCTGTGTGTCTGACAGAGTTCTTCATCGACGGCCTGGGCGCGCTGCACGTGGGGTCCTGCGACGACGTCACGGTCAACCACTCCACCAAGCTCAGGCTCCCCTGGGTCAGCCAGTCGGAGAGCGACAAAACCTACGCCAAGTTCCGCTACCCGCCGGCCTCCTCCGATGCCGCGCACACCAAAAATGGCCTCCTGTTCTTCAAGAACCGTTTCCAGTGTTTGACTCGTAATTAGACCCACCCACACACACACACACACACACACACACACACACACATGCAGGCTCCTCTCCGAAGGGGCTCCCCTGCCAGAGACGTCCGTCCTCTCCGTCCGGAAGTCCGACCCGGTGAGCCGAGCTCAGAAGGTCCAGCTGGGGGAGGAGAATCCGTTCACACATCCTTTGCTTCTCTTTGGACCACAGGGGCCCAGGAACTTGGGAGCCTGGGGGGGGACCGATGCAGACGCCTATCCTTTTTTCTACTAACCTTTTTACCAGTGTTACCTGATCACCGGCCGTGCCGAAGGGCCGGCTGATGGCTCTGTGGCATTTTTACGTGCATGTGTGTGTGTGTGAGAAGCTTTAGTGTTTTTAAGGTTCTTTTTTTATTCTTTTGCATCTGTCTGTGCTGTTAAAAGAGGTTTTCTTCCCAAACGCAGCTGAACAAACCCGAATGGGAAAGAAAAGGATGCGTTTTGGTTCGTTTATCTGAAGTCAGTGTTATTGAGACAGTGTTCATGAAAAAACATCAACTCAAGCATCCCGGGAGAGAAAATTCCTCCAGATATGCAAGGTTTCTGAGGCCAAAGCGGTGGATGGCGGTTCTGTTTGCCACATGTCACTTTGTCGATACTCTTAGCGACTCTGTTAGAGAGAGCTCCAGAATCTATCTGTACATACTGAGAAGAACCACCAGTGTTCCAGGTTCACAGCACTTTGTATGTCGGAGGCTGATCTGCTGCTGATCTGCAGCAAGCGCAGTGAAGGTCCGATCAGCAGCACGATCAGCAGACGCTGCAACCCCAAAGGAAACCTCCTCCTCTTCCTCTTCCTCTTCCTCTGCTCCTCCTCGTCCTCCATGCTTTTGTTCTGACTGCAATCATCTCTCTTATCTGTATTTGTCTGTCTGTTGTTTGAAATCTGTCTTCCTCTTTTGGAACCCGGGTTTCTGTCGGGCTAAAGCAGACGGACAGACTTCTGTATTAGCTTCTCTAAAAACCTGATCAGACATCTCACTTCCTCAGATGCCAAGATGTGCCAGTGCCCACTGGAATTCTGTAATGCCTGTCAGTTTTGGATAAGGGAGGAAAAATATTGATTAAAAAAGACTAACAATAACTTTCTATGTCCTATTTGTTATCTGAACAACTGGCAGCATGGGGACGTTGAGTGGTGTGGTTCTATAGCTACTGCTAATCATCCTTCTGGTCTTTAAAACACAGATGTTGCACTGCCAAGATGTTGAAAATAAACTTTATTCTCAAAACTCATTTGAACCAGGTGACAGTGTTGGGAAAAGGCTTTTGGGACTTGTGTTACACTTAGAAGGTGTTGGAACACCTGATCTGTGAATTGGACAGAGTCACAGTGGCTTCAGGGGAACGTTTCACTTTTAAATGAGCTCTTTTTCCCACCGGTTTAGTTGTAGTTCTACAGGTTCCAGCATTTTTACAAAAAGCAACTGCTGGGGTTTTTTTTGTTTTGTTTTTTGTTTGGCTGGGTATAAATGTTCTAATTTGCTTTTCGTGTAAAGATGAGTGGTCTGGCTAAGATGTAAGCACCACCTTCACACGCAATTGCTCCACACGTTCTAAAATGTGAGCTCAAAAGTGGCGAAAAAAGCGATTTAATAACATTTGGACATATTTATGTGATGTATTTCGTCTTGCCGCTAAGTGGCGCTATGGGTTTGATTTTTAGTCTTTTCTGATTAAGATTGATTTACAATGATCTGAACTTTGACCCCTAAACAAGGGTTAATTATCTTTACAATCGCAGCGGTATGCACTAGAAAATAAATAAGAAATAAATATTTAAACATGTTTTTAAAGACTACAATGGTAGCAGATACTGTTTTGGTGTGCCGGAGAATTCCCAGGTACACTGACATATTCTCATCTCTTAAAGACATTGGTATAAAAATGTGAGAGAATGTTAATGAGAATAAAAAGAGGAGTCTTAAATGTTGCTGAACAAAAAATGTAACCCTAATTTCATCAAGTAAATTATTCAAATCTAAGAAAAATGTGGACAAAAATGGTCTCAGAGATGCAAAGGTTTTGAAAAGCAATAAAAAGCTGTAAAACTAAGAAACAGAACATGTTTTTTATAATGACACATACATCCTTTATTTACAGACATCTTTTTTTGTATGTATTCATATAATTGATGATTTACAGTCAGTCTGACAGGAACAGATGAGCACCAATACTTTACCTTTGTTCTATTCCCCCCTTTTTCTGCTCGATGAGGATGTGCGCTTTGTGCGAGTCTACAAATGTGTTCGGGTCAGATAACGCACCAACAATGGCACAGTTAAAATAGCGCACAAAAGAAAAAAAAAGACTGACCTTATGCACATTATTCGCTATTTACTAACATACAGGGCAAAAAACAGATTAGTAAAGTTTAAGAAAAGGTAAATTTTTTGGACTAGTTGTAATCCCAGAAGGATTAGAGTCCTATATGAGAAGTAATATGCATTAAAAAAATAATCATTACAAGTTTTAATGGAAAAGTCAGACATTTATTCATGTTAAATGTAGTTTTCCTTGAGCTTTAAGCTCCTCAGTGTTGATATGTGTACGTAAACAGCACAATCAGGTTCGCCGAAAAGGGAAAGTTGGTCAGAACGGGCTTGATGATGGACGAGTTTATTCAAAAAGAAAAGATTACAGCTCCATGGCCTCGTTTGTTCAAGATGAAATGACCACACCGTCATATAACACCGTGGCCCGGACACCGGCAGTCGCCCCCTGAGGGAGGAGAAAGAAACAACTGGACTCACACTGTTCAAAGTTCAGTCGTGAGAAATATTTGGTTGTAGAAGGAGGAATTCTGCGCGAGGCTAAAAGGCCAGCAGTGGAATTAGCCGGATAACGACCAGACCCGGGCACAGTCAGCCCGTTGGGCTGTTGCCGTTGGTTCAGAGTGGCTTGTCATGCTTCTACAGGAAGACTGTGCGTGCAGCCGCGTCTCACATCCCATAACTCAAACCTGGGCGGCGTCCAAAGCAAATGGAGCCGATAAAACCGATCGAATGTGAGCAGATCTACAGGCGACTTCCGCCACGGGCCGCTGTTAAATGCAGCCTGTTGGAGTCGGGGTCAGTATTTACGCGTGGACGGGAAGCGCTGCGTTTCTGGAAACAGCGGGAGAGGACAGCGATAACCTGAGAGAGCAGAGTCAGGCCAGAAAAACCCCGCCGATGGAAGCGTGGATGTCTGAGTCTCTGAGATGAAAGACAGGGCTGGGCGGACGAATGAATGCATGAACGACCGGGTTACAACAGCACGCCGAGACACTGGGACAATAACCCCAACCGGAAGCAGAAGAAGGTGAAAACAGTCAAAGTTATTCACCAAACTCTATTCAACAGCAGCTGAAACCCACCTGTATGCGGGGCTCTCCGCTGGGGGACAGGCCGTTGGTTGTCCCGCGTCTTGGGTCCACACGTGGACCGGGCTGCTGGTGCAAGGAAACTGGGTGACGTGTGGACTGAGGACTTCCACCGCAAGGAGTGAAGACCTGGGGGGAGAGAAAGGTTGGAGAAACAGAACGAAGGCGGGAGGAACCAGAGCCAACCGCGTCGGCTCACCGCCTCGGAGGCCGGGCCGTGCTGCGGGGGGAGCCACGAGGGCAGGGGGGTGTTGCAGGACGGTCCGTGGCGGCGGTCCATGGACGCCGAGGAGCCAGGCTGCAGGACAGGCGGCGCGGCGGTGGGAGACGTGGCGTTTCTGCCCAGGCTGTGTGACTTGCTTTCCTTGCGCTGGTATTCGATGGGAGACTGGAGGGCTACAGGAGAGAGGAGGAGACGTCAAACACGCCTTGGAATTCAAATGTCCACGCTGAGATTTTCTGTCCTCGCACCGTTGAGGAAGTTCCTCTGAGTCTCTAAAATCTGGACCACGTCGTCCAACCAGGCCCGCTTTATTTCTGAACTCGCCGTCTGCATGGCGAACGGAGCCACGCCCCCGTCGGCCCCCCTGGAGGTCAGCACCAGGCAGCCAGGGTGCTCCTCCGACGGCTCCTCCACTCCCAAACAGCTGACCTGGGGGACGCAGGACACTGGCAGCAGAAATGCGACGGCGCGGCGGCGGGCGGGACGAGCGCGGCCTCGGGCTCACCTTGATGCTGTTCTTGAAGGTGTACCCCGGCAGGGCGGGACCTTTCTTCTTGTCGATGGGCTCGCTGAAAATAACCAGCTGCTCGAAGAGGAAAACCCTCCTCTCTCTGGCTCTGGATGGGACGCCGTTGTCCTGCTCGCTGACCAGGAAGGTGTCCTGCTGGAGCAGCTTCCCCTGGGCGGTGATCTTGCCCTGGGGCGGCAGGACGCGCACCGTCAGCGGGAACCTCCCCCCCTCTTTGCTTCCACCAAGATTTTAAAGAAAACGGAAACCCCGAAGCTCACTTGGAAACCCTGAAGTCGGCCCACGTTCATCATGTCGTTGCAACGTTTGGGCACGAAACACATCACCTCCACGGCTCTCTGGCGGAGAGGTTGGACAGCAAACCGTTGGGTAACGTTGGCGTCAAATCAAACGAATAAATAGGCTGATCCCGCTCGGGTCGGGGCTCGGTCGGAGCACATTCAGGTTCTTGTGGTCTCATACCTGCAGATCCTCAACGTCCCGTCCTGCTCTGATGTAGTACTTCAGGAAGTCCTGGATCCCAAATCACAGACACTTTAGTCATTCAACCTCTCGCTAACATCGATCTAAAGGTTGAAAAGGGTGCGTCCGGCCCCTCGGAGCCTCCGAACGAGACCCCCACCTTCAGCAGGAGCTGGTACTTCATGATCCTCTGAACGGGTTTGATCAGCAGGTCGTTGAGCTGCAGCCTGTGACCCAACTCGCTGCCGCAGCTCCTGTCCGCAACGGCCGAAAACAACCAAAAAAACCTTGCTTTTTGGCAGCCGTCCAGCCAAAGCGGCCTGCAGCGGCGCACTCACCTCGAAGTACGTCTCTATGAACTCAGAGACGATGTGCTCGGACTTGGGTTTGTTCTGACAGTAGACCACGTACATGTGGAGGCGACGTTCCTGCACAGATTTATGATTTGTGTTGTTATTGATTTGTTCCTTTCTCCCAAATTTTAGATGAGTGCGTTTCAATGAGACATTTTACATGTTGACATGCATTGTATTTAAGAGGCATCTCACATGCTTGATGAAGAGCTGGGCCAGGCTGTCTGGATCAGCCAGACATTTCTCCAACTCTCCCAGAAAGTAGCTGCAATGGGAGACAGAGGCGGAGGGCAGACGTGAGACGTTGTGACACGTCAGAGATAAATCAGTCAGACTGTGAGGCGTAAAACTGACAGAAAAGAGCTGGAACAGGACAGACGACAGAGCCTCCACTCACTCTTTGTGCCAGTCGTAGATCTGGTGGATGTTTCCAAACACCATCCTGTCTTTTCCCCTCATATCTTCTGGGACTCCCTGACTGGCCATAGGTGGCCACTGTAGCCCCTACACACACACACACACACACACACACACACACACACACACACACACACACACACACACACACAGAGAGAGTTTTCCTCTTTGGGGTTTTGCAGGAAACTGATAATAAAGAAAGCTACTTTTTCCATCTTGAGTGGATTGTCTCTGGCAGGGTTAAAGACGGACCTTCACTATGAGTCCCAGGTCTTCCACGTACAGCCTTTCTGTTTCTATCAGCTCTGACAGCACGTATCTAAAAAAAGAAAGAAAGAAAAGAGTTTGAGACCAATCATTTGCATGGCACGGTGGCCGCGACGGCCAGCAGTTAGCTCGTGTGTTAGCTCTGCAGACGCAGACGCCTACAGGCTCTTCTCCAAGGCCACGCTTCGCTCCTCCTCCACCGTCGCCGAGCCCTGGCTGGCGGAGTCCTCCAGGGGGCTGCAGGCCTCCTCCCTCTGGAGCGCGTCGACGCTGGATCTCCGACTCTAGAGCACAGAGCACGGGGACGCGTCACGTGTTGGGAATATTTCAGACAAGAGAAGAAAGACAGCTCTGCGACCCAGCCAAGGGGCATCAATCAGCATCCGCCGCAACCCAACCGCCACCATAACCGCTCCTAATGCCTGGGGACACTTTTGGGCAGAGGATGTTGGAAAATGGTTGACAGATGAAGATCAATATGGAGCAACAGCTAAAATGATTGTTGTCAATTGACAAGATGATGAAATGAGAGGGAGGCAGAGCTTAAGCAGCAGATTGTGGCGTCTG
>CAAE01014979.1:419546-491870 GCA_000180735.1 Tetraodon nigroviridis
ACATTTAAAAAACAACTTAAGAATTAAATTAAGGCAGTCAACACAATTAACACAATAAAAATAGTGCAGTTCAGAATGTCCATGAAGACAGCAGCTCAGTCTGTGTGTGTGTGTGTGTGTGTGTGTGTGTGTGTGTGTGTGTGTGTGTGTGTGTGTGGGAGGGAGAACGAGAGAAAAAGTGATGAATTTGTATCCCCATCTGGAGGGCAGATGAGGTGAAGATGGTGCGTTCAGGTGTAAAAATATTTATCTCTAGAAATAATTAAATGAATGGGGGAAAACCATGCTGATCCATGAGTTTCAAACGGGTGTACGGGCAACATCGGCACACAGCCAGGCACGACAACTGCACCCTGAAAGAAGGCGCCCACCACGTTTCTATATTCCCGAGCAGACGTAGAACATTTCCAAGCAGGTTCATCATTCCTTTTCCATCAAGCGGGGCCGGGAGGCTCCATCTCTCCATCTTGGTGCGACATGAACCGCTGAGTGTTGCTTTTTTGGGGGGGGGGGGGGTCGGTGCTGGCTCCCGGACCGCCGCTGCTGCTGCTGCAGAGGGGGGAGCGTCCATCCTCCACCCGACCCTCGCCGCCGCCTTCCGGGGATGCCTTTTGTCTCCCGGCGCTCCGTGTGATCCACTTGGCAGCCCACCGAGGAGGGACGTGGAGAGGGCGTCCGCGGTGCTTCGTGTGACCGAGGTGAGCTCCTGGTGACCGAGCAGCAGCAGCAGCAGCCTCGCTTCTGCTGGGATCCATCGGGATTAGCGCTATTTATTCGCTCTGATGTTGAGCTCTTTGGATTAGAAATAAAAAAAGTCGAGTTTTCGCGTTTATTTGCTCCATTTGGGCTTATTTGCGACCAGGCTCAGAAGGCCTGTGTGTGAGCTGGGCTCATCCCCCTCCGGCGACACAGGTTTAGGTTTGATTTTGCAGAACATAGCAGATTGATAGGAAATAAAGACGGGTTTTGCAAACATCTAGGCGTTCTCGGAAGGAGCCGAGCTGCGCTGGTCAGTGACCGTCGCCTTTTTTCCTCTTTTCTCCTCCACGTCGAGGGTGTTGTCCCGTCCCAGACTCCTTCCCTTCCACAGCGACATTGGTCCGGATCAGATGTCCCCCTGATTGGCGGGTTCAGGCGCGCTCTTGAGCCCAGATCCTGGGTGCGCGTCCCGACTTTGGCAGGAGCGTTTTTGGCACACTTGGAGCATCCGGTTCAGAAGAAGGTTGCGAGGAACCGTTTCCGCCTCAGCGGCACATTCCCGAGAGGAAAACCCACGGCCAGCAGCTGCTGGGGCACCTCACGGAGCGAGGACCGCGACTGACCGCGACCTCCCAACCGCCCCGGGCTCCTTCACCCCCCAGCCCCGCAAAACCGCTCAGTTTCTGGATGGAGAGAAGCCTCAGCCCCTCCGAAGATGCAGCTCCACTGACTGGATAAACGCATTTGGGTACATTCCCTCAATCAATTCATGCACTTTAATGTCTTTACTGTTGTTTCTTGGCAAAGAAGAAGGGACTGTGCGCCGTTAGCTCCATTTATTGGCTTAGAAAACAAACCAGAGCCAAATGAAGAGCCCTTCATCTGCTGGCCACTAGGTGGCGCGCTTGAATAAAACGACCACCAAAACAATGATAAATTCTAAAAGATTTGTCTAATGTAGTGGCCAACTCTCCTGCGTGTGTGTGTGTGTCAGTCGGTTTTCAGGATGCGCTCGCTGAGGAAGACGCTGCTGCTGGCCGTCCTGGCCTCCGTGCTGCTGGTGCTGGCCATCCTCCACTCCTGGCCCACGCGCGTGTACACCACCGTGGACGTGTGGCAGCGCCAGGGGCCGGAGGCGGAGAAGCACCTGCTGGGGAGGCTTCCCGACGCCGACCCCCTGCTGAGCAACATCTCCTTTCACGTCAGGGACCACGTGGCCAGGTACGGGCGCTGGGGCCCCGGCACGGCCACGCCGGCGCTGACGTCCTCCCGTCCGCCTCTCCGCAGCTTGCTGGCGCGTAACGGGTGCGTGTGCGAAGGGGAGAGCGGAGGCGTGAACCTGCCCTTTGCCCAGCTCCTGTTCCCCCGCGTGTCGGCCCAGCTGCTCCACACGGCCTTCAACGCCTCCCAGCTGGAGGAAGTCAAGCAGAGGCGCGCCAAAGAGTTCCAAAGCTTCCAGAAGAGGTGGGCGGGGATGTTCTGATGGCGTTTCCATCCACACACACACACACACACACACACAGACTCTCCTCCTCCCTGATGCTCCTGTTTTCATCCTCAGATCGCAAACGTCGGCTGACGTCCTCATCCTCGCCCAGGCCAACAGTCCCCTGCAGTATCCCACCCAGGGGGTGGAGGTTCGGCCCCTGAAAACCATCCTCGTCCCAGGTTAGACGACCAGAGACGGAGACGCCGGACAGGAGCCGTCCTTCTCAACCTAAATAATCTATACGTGCCCTCCCCCAGGCCTGGCTCTGCACCACAGCCACCGGAGGGCGCTGCTACCAGGTGAGTGGACCGCCGCTCCTCCTGCTGATCCCGCCCCCTGGCCCCGCCCCTGACACCTCCCACCGTACCTACAGGTAGACCTCGCCGCCACCCTGGGGACGCTGAACGTGGCCGCGGACGTGGACGACGTGACGGTGAGAGGCGACGGCGAGATGCGCATGAGCCTTTCCAGCGCCCGCCTGCCCAGCCTCAACCGCCAGCTGCAGTTCGTCACCTACACCAACACGCTGTTCCACCCGAGCACAGCCGACACGGGTGAGCGCGCCGGCGCACGTGCACCCGACCGTCCCCGGCCCCGTGGCTCTGTCGAACCACTTCCTGTTCCGCCTTTCAGTGCAGCTCCAGTCAGAGGGCCACCGCGCCGCCTTCAGCATCAGGATCCGTCACGGTGTGACTCCCAAGCTGTACGACTCTGGACCCAAAGGAGGTAGCAAAGGCGTCCGCCGGCATCAAAGGAGCCGCTTTGATCTGCCTCGTTAGCCTCCACCAGCTAACAGCTCACCTGCTCTCCCGCCCCTGCAGAGTACAACATCAGCGCCCTGGTTACCGTGGCTACAAAGACGTTCCTGCGGTACGACAAGCTCCAGGATCTGATCAGCAGCATCAGGCGGTACTATCCCACTGTCACCATCGTCATCGCCGACGACAGCGAGAGCCCCAAATCCATCTCGGGGCCCAACATCGAACACTACATCATGCCCTTCGGGAAGGTGGGAAGGGGGGCGTCCCTGATTGGTCAACCGCCAACCGCCGGCGGCGCTGAGCCTGATGGGCGTGTTGGGTTGCGCTTCAGGGCTGGTTTGCCGGGCGAAACCTGGCCGTCTCCCAGGTGACCACCAAGTATTTGCTGTGGGTGGACGACGACTTCATCTTCACGGCCGACACCAAGCTGGAGAAGCTGGTGGAGGTCCTGGAGAGGACCACCCTGGACCTGGTGAGCCCCAGCCCCGCCGGGCCTCCGTTCGGACCTTGGTTTGTCATTGTTTTCTTGGTCCGCTCCTGCCCAGGTGGGAGGGGCCGTGAGGGAGGTGACGGGCTACACCTCCACCTACAGGCAGACCATCTCCATCGAGCCGGGGGAGGACGATGGGGACTGTCTCCACATGAGGAGGGGCTTCCACCACGTCATCCAGGGCTTCCCCAACTGCGTGGTGACCGATGGCGTCATTAACTTCTTCCTGGCTCGCACAGACAAAGTCCAGCAGGTGGGCTTTGACCCCCGCCTGGCCAGGGTGGCTCACCTGGGTGAGTGGGCCCAGAGGGGCAGCCGGTCCGCCGGAGGGGCCACGTCAAAGGTCCAGACTGCTGTTTCTTCTCCTTCTGTTCGGCTGACCTGTGTGTCTGACAGAGTTCTTCATCGACGGCCTGGGCGCGCTGCACGTGGGGTCCTGCGACGACGTCACGGTCAACCACTCCACCAAGCTCAGGCTCCCCTGGGTCAGCCAGTCGGAGAGCGACAAAACCTACGCCAAGTTCCGCTACCCGCCGGCCTCCTCCGATGCCGCGCACACCAAAAACGGCCTCCTGTTCTTCAAGAACCGTTTCCAGTGTTTGACTCGTAATTAGACCCACCCACACACACACACACACACACACACACACACACACACGTGCAGCCTCCTCTCCGAAGGGGCTCCCCTGCCAGAGACGTCCGTCCTCTCCGTCCGGAAGTCCGACCCGGTGAGCCGAGCTCAGAAGGTCCAGCTGGGGGAGGAGAATCCATTCACACATCCTTTGCTTCTCTTTGGACCACAGGGGCCCAGGAACTTGGGAGCCTGGGGGGGGACCGATGCAGACGCCTATCCTTTTTTCTACTAACCTTTTTACCAGTGTTACCTGATCACCGGCCGTGCCGAAGGGCCGGCTGATGGCTCTGTGGCATTTTTACGTGCATGTGTGTGTGTGTGTGAGAAGCTTTAGTGTTTTTAAGGTTCTTTTTTTATTTTTTTTGCATCTGTCTGTGCTGTTAAAAGAGGTTTTCTTCCCAAACGCAGCTGAACAAACCCGAATGGGAAAGAAAAGGATGCGTTTTGGTTCGTTTATCTGAAGTCAGTGTTATTGAGACAGTGTTCATGAAAAAACATCAACTCAAGCATCCCGGGAGAGAAAATTCCTCCAGATATGCAAGGTTTCTGAGGCCAAAGCGGTGGATGGCGGTTCTGTTTGCCACATGTCACTTTGTCGATACTCTTGTAGCGACTCTGTTAGAGAGAGCTCCAGAATCTATCTGTACATACTGAGAAGAACCACCAGTGTTCCAGGTTCACAGCACTTTGTATGTCGGAGGCTGATCTGCTGCTGATCTGCAGCAAGCGCAGTGAAGGTCCGATCAGCAGCACGATCAGCAGACGCTGCAACCCCAAAGGAAACCTCCTCCTCTTCCTCTTCCTCTTTTGTATGTCGGAGGCTGATCTGCTGCTGATCTGCAGCAAGCGCAGTGAAGGTCCGATCAGCAGCACGATCAGCAGACGCTGCAACCCCAAAGGAAACCTCCTCCTCTTCCTCTTCCTCTGCTCCTCCTCCTCCTCCATGCTTTTGTTCTGACTGCAATCATCTCTTTTATCTGTATTTGTCTGTCTGTTGTTTGAAATCTGTCTTCCTCTTTTGGAACCCGGGTTTCTGTCGGGCTAAAGCAGACGGACAGACTTCTGTATTAGCTTCTCTAAAAACCTGATCAGACATCTCACTTCCTCAGATGCCAAGATGTGCCAGTGCCCACTGGAATTCTGTAATGCCTGTCAGTTTTGGATAAGGGAGGAAAAATATTGATTAAAAAAGACTAACAATAACTTTCTATGTCCTATTTGTTATCTGAACAACTGGCAGCATGGGGACGTTGAGTGGTGTGGTTCTATAGCTCCTGCTAATCATCCTTCTGGTCTTTAAAACACAGATGTTGCACTGCCAAGATGTTGAAAATAAACTTTATTCTCAAAACTCATTTGAACCAGGTGACAGTGTTGGGAAAAGGCTTTTGGGACTTGTGTTACACTTAGAAGGTGTTGGAACACCTGATCTGTGAATTGGACAGAGTCACAGTGGCTTCAGGGGAACGTTTCACTTTTAAATGAGCTCTTTTTCCCACCGGTTTAGTTGTAGTTCTACAGGTTCCAGCATTTTTACAAAAAGCAACTGCTGGGTTTTTTTTTTGTTTTGTTTTTTGTTTGGCTGGGTATAAATGTTCTAATTTGCTTTTCGTGTAAAGATGAGTGGTCTGGCTAAGATGTAGGCACCACCTTCACACGCAATTGCTCCACACTTTCTAAAATGTGAGCTCAAAAGTGGCGAAAAAAGCGATTTAATAACATTTGGACATATTTATGTGATGTATTTCGTCTTGCCGCTAAGTGGCGCTATGGGTTTGATTTTTAGTCTTTTCTGATTAAAATTGATTTACAATGATCTGAACTTTGACCCCTAAACAAGGGTTAATTATCTTTACAATCGCAGCGGTATGCGCTAGAAAATGAATAAGAAATAAATATTTAAACATGTTTTTAAAGACTACAATGGTAGCAGATACTGTTTTGGTGTGCCGGAGGCAATCCCAGGTACACTGACATATTTTCATCTCTTAAAGACATTGGTATAAAAATGTGAGAAAATGTTAATGAGAATAAAAAAAGGAGTCTTAAATGTTGCTGAACAAAAAATTTAACCCTAATTTCATCAAGTAAATTATTCAAATCTAAGAAAAATGTGGAAAAAATGGTCTCAGAGATGCAAAAAATTTGAAAAGCAATAAAAAACTGTAAAACTAAGAAACAGAACATGTTTTTTGTAATGACACATACATCCTTTATTTACAGACATCTTTTTTTGTATGTATTCATATAATTGATGATTTACAGTCAGTCTGACAGGAACAGATGAGCACCAATACTTTACCTTTGTTCTATTCCCCCCTTTTTCTGCTCGATGAGGATGTGCGCTTTGTGCGAGTCTACAAATGTGTTCGGGTCAGATAACGCACCAACAATGGCACAGTTAAAATAGCGCACAAAAGAAAAAAAAAGACTGACCTTATGCACATTATTCGCTATTTACTAACATACAGGGCAAAAAACAGATTAGTAAAGTTTAAAAAAAGGTAAATTTTTTGGACTAGTTGTAATCCCAGAAGGATTAGAGTCCTATATGAAAAGTAATATGCATTAAAAAAATAATCATTACAAGTTTTAATGGAAAAGTCAGACATTTATTCATGTTAAATGTAGTTTTCCTTGAGCTTTAAGCTCCTCAGTGTTGATATGTGTACGTAAACAGCACAATCAGGTTCGCCGAAAAGGGAAAGTTGGTCAGAACGGGCTTGATGATGGACGAGTTTATTCAAAAAGAAAAGATTACAGCTCCATGGCCTCGTTTGTTCAAGATGAAATGACCACACCGTCATATAACACCGTGGCCCGGACACCGGCAGTCGCCCCCTGAGGGAGGAGAAAGAAACAACTGGACTCACACTGTTCAAAGTTAAGTCGTGAGAAATATTTGGTTGTAGAAGGAGGAATTCTGCGCGAGGCTAAAAGGCAAGCAGTGGAATTAGCCGGATAACGACCAGACCCGGGCACAGTCAGCCCGTTGGGCTGTTGCCGTTGGTTCAGAGTGGCTTGTCATGCTTCTACAGAAAGACTGTGAGTGCAGCCGCGTCTCACATCCCATAACTCAAACCTGGGCGGCGTCCAAAGCAAATTCCCCTGATGGAGCCGATAAAACCGATCGAATGTGAGCAGATCTACAGGCGACTTTCGCCACGGGCCGCTGTTAAATGCAGCCTGTTGGAGTCGGGGTCAGTATTTACGCGTGGACGGGAAGCGCTGCGTTTCTGGAAACAGCGGGAGAGGACAGCGATAACCTGAGAGAGCAGAGTCAGGCCAGAAAAACCCCGCCGATGGAAGCGTGGATGTCTGAGTCTCTGAGATGAAAGACAGGGCTGGGCGGACGAATGAATGCATGAACGACCGGGTTACAACAGCACGCCGAGACACTGGGACAATAACCCCAACCGGAAGCAGAAGAAGGTGAAAACAGTCAAAGTTATTCACCAAACTCTATTCAACAGCAGCTGAAACCCACCTGTATGCGGGGCTCTCCGCTGGGGGACAGGCCGTTGGTTGTCCCGCGTCTTGGGTCCACACGTGGACCGGGCTGCTGGTGCAAGGAAACTGGGTGACGTGTGGACTGAGGACTTCCACCGCAAGGAGTGAAGACCTGGGGGGAGAGAAAGGTTGGAGAAACAGAACGAAGGCGGGAGGAACCAGAGCCAACCGCGTCGGCTCACCGCCTCGGAGGCCGGGCCGTGCTGCGGGGGGAGCCACGAGGGCAGGGGGGTGTTGCAGGACGGTCCGTGGCGGCGGTCCATGGACGCCGAGGAGCCAGGCTGCAGGACAGGCGGCGCGGCGGTGGGAGACGTGGCGTTTCTGCCCAGGCTGTGTGACTTGCTTTCCTTGCGCTGGTATTCGATGGGAGACTGGAGGGCTACAGGAGAGAGGAGGAGACGTCATCCACGCCTTGGAATTCAAATGTCCACGCTGAGATTTTCTGTCCTCGCACCGTTGAGGAAGTTCCTCTGAGTCTCTAAAATCTGGACCACGTCGTCCAACCAGGCCCGCTTTATTTCTGAACTCGCCGTCTGCATGGCGAAGCGGGCCACGCCCCCGTCGGCCCCCCTGGAGGTCAGCACCAGGCAGCCAGGGTGCTCCTCCGACGGCTCCTCCACTCCCAAACAGCTGACCTGGGGGACGCAGGACACTGGCAGCAGAAATGCGACGGCGCGGCGGCGGGCGGGACGAGCGCGGCCTCGGGCTCACCTTGATGCTGTTCTTGAAGGTGTACCCCGGCAGGGGCGGACCTTTCTTCTTGTCGATGGGCTCGCTGAAAATAACCAGCTGCTCGAAGAGGAAAACCCTCCTCTCTCTGGCTCTGGACGGGACGCCGTTGTCCTGCTCGCTGACCAGGAAGGTGTCCTGCTGGAGCAGCTTCCCCTGGGCGGTGATCTTGCCCTGGGGCGGCAGGACGCGCAGCCGTCAGCGGGAACCTCCCCCCCTCTTTGCTTCCACCAAGATTTTAAAGAAAACGGAAACCCCGAAGGCTCACTTGGAAACCCTGAAGTCGGCCCACGTTCATCATGTCGTTGCAACGTTTGGGCACGAAACACATCACCTCCACGGCTCTCTGGCGGAGAGGTTGGACAGCAAACCGTTGGGTAACGTTGGCGTCAAATCAAACGAATAAATAGGCTGATCCCGCTCGGGTCGGGGCTCGGTCGGAGCACATTCAGGTTCTTGTGGTCTCATACCTGCAGATCCTCAACGTCCCGTCCTGCTCTGATGTAGTACTTCAGGAAGTCCTGGATCCCAAATCACAGACACTTTAGTCATTCAACCTCTCGCTAACATCGATCTAAAGGTTGAAAAGGGTGCGTCCGGCCCCTCGGAGCCTCCGAACGAGACCCCCACCTTCAGCAGGAGCTGGTACTTCATGATCCTCTGAACGGGTTTGATCAGCAGGTCGTTGAGCTGCAGCCTGTGACCCAACTGCTGCCGCAGCTCCTGTCCGCAACGGCCGAAAACAACCAAAAAAACCTTGCTTTTTGGCAGCCGTCCAGCCAAAGCGGCCTGCAGCGGCGCACTCACCTCGAAGTACGTCTCTATGAACTCAGAGACGATGTGCTCGGACTTGGGTTTGTTCTGACAGTAGACCACGTACATGTGGAGGCGACGTTCCTGCACAGATTTATGATTTGTGTTGTTATTGATTTGTTCCTTTCTCCCAAATTTTAGATGAGTGCATTTCAATGAGACATTTTACATGTTGACATGCATTGTATTTAAGAGGCATCTCACATGCTTGATGAAGAGCTGGGCCAGGCTGTCTGGATCAGCCAGACATTTCTCCAACTCTCCCAGAAAGTAGCTGCAATGGGAGACAGAGGCGGAGGGCAGACGTGAGACGTTGTGACACGTCAGAGATAAATCAGTCAGACTGTGAGGCGTAAAACTGACAGAAAAGAGCTGGAACAGGACAGACGACAGAGCCTCCACTCACTCTTTGTGCCAGTCGTAGATCTGGTGGATGTTTCCAAACACCATCCTGTCTTTTCCCCTCATATCTTCTGGGACTCCCTGACTGGCCATGGTGGCCATGTAGCCCTACACACACACACACACACACACACACACACACACACACACACACAGAGTTTTCCTCTTTGGGGTTTTGTAGGAAACTGATAATAAAGAAAGCTACTTTTTCCATCTTGAGTGGATTGTCTCTGGCAGGGTTAAAGACGGACCTTCACTATGAGTCCCAGGTCTTCCACGTACAGCCTTTCTGTTTCTATCAGCTCTGACAGCACGTATCTAAAAAAAGAAAGAAAGAAAAGAGTTTGAGACCAATCATTTGCATGGCACGGTGGCCGCGACGGCCAGCAGTTAGCTCGTGTGTTAGCTCTGCAGACGCAGACGCCTACAGGCTCTTCTCCAAGGCCACGCTTCGCTCCTCCTCCACCGTCGCCGAGCCCTGGCTGGCGGAGTCCTCCAGGGGGCTGCAGGCCTCCTCCCTCTGGAGCGCGTCGACGCTGGATCTCCGACTCTAGAGCACAGAGCACGGGGACGCGTCACGTGTTGGGAATATTTCAGACAAGAGAAGAAAGACAGCTCTGCGACCCAGCCAAGGGGCATCAATCAGCATCCGCCGCAACCCAACCGCCACCATAACCGCTCCTAATGCCTGGGGACACTTTTGGGCAGAGGGATGTTGGAAAATGGTTGACAGATGAAGATCAATATGGAGCAACAGCTAAAATGATTGTTGTCAATTGACAAGATGATGAAATGAGAGGGAGGCAGAGCTTAAGCAGCAGATTGTGGCGTCTGGACTCTTCAGTCTCACCGTTTCTCCTGATGGGAGGGCGGCGTAGCTGCAAGGCGATTCCAGCGGCCTCGGCCAGGTCTCAGCGTGGCGAGGAAGCGGCGACGGGGTTGTACTCCTCTCTGACTCCTCCGTCTCCACCTTTCCGGCGGCGTCGGAGTTCGGCTTGCGGACGGGGTTGGCCAGCCATTTCTTGAGGGCGCTGACGGGGTGCCGCGACCCCCCGGACGAAGCCTGCGAGCAGGGACTGGAGCTCCCCGAGCGCTGGCAGGGCGCCGAGCCCGCCGACGGGGGGATGCTAGCCTCGCTGCAGGCCACAGAGTAAGAGTCTGCTGAGAGGGCACAAAGGAGAACGACTGGGTTAGAGGACGGTAATTATGGGCTGCATCCTCTGGGGTCAGACACCGCAGACGCCGCACAAACATTCGGTTCAATTTCCTGAGCTGAGCCGCTGCTGCAAAGCTGCTTCGGTCATTCTGAGCCCACAAACAGAGCTGCTCTCCACCACTCTGAGTGAACCGTGTGAAGTATAAAGCAGCTTCTTTACATCTAGAACTCTAACCAGCCTGATGACGTCATTTACATTTGAAAAAAAAAAAAAAAGAGGGAAATTCTTATGTCATGTTGATGCCAAACCTTTTTAAATGCTCTCAGGAGCCACAGCTGGATATGATCTGCATCTGGAATATGGAAATGCAACCAAAAACCAGCATTAAAGCGTCACTCACTGATCCTCCTCACTGGTCCACAAAAACCACTGCTCCCAGTCAGCACATTCTGAGAAGCTGGAACAGTGGGAAGGATCCAGTGGAAATGGCAGCTTAGCCGTTTGACAAAAACCATCTGATACTGCTGCCGAAACAGCAACAATGACTAAAACAATGACGCGTTTCCTTCCAGTTGCCACTTTGCTGACACGATGCCTTTGTGGAGCAGACAGAAGTCTGGTCAAACATCCATCCGCTCACCCAGACACACTCGCGTCTGTGAAAGGGTGATTGAGAGCGCTCGGGCGCACGTGTTCGACCTGCTGTGATGGTCGTTTGCCCTCCAGATGTTTCCAGTGTTCCTTCAAAAGACAGCAAAATCCACAAATCCACCACCTTCGGCAGATTCTCTCCCCTCAGCAGAAGATGCCATCTGGTCTCCTTTTTCATCTTGACACCCACTTTTCTGGCATCGCCAGATGGTCACGTTTTTATCAGAGGGGGGAATAAATGTGCAAAAAGGTCCATTTTAAATGTCGCTGGGGCAAAGTAGAAGCAGAGGAAGACGAGTCTCGTGTGCAACTCTTCACGTTAAGGTCACTGCGGGATCATTTATAGTAGCCATTAGTGCTAGTAAGCAGGTTATGTAAAAATGATTTAATATCTCTTTAGATCACTTGTACTGCATGCTGCACGCTCACTCCATATACAGACTTTGCTTCTGCTCCACTCTTCACAATAAATATTTAACTAATGCATAAAGGTATACTTTATGGCTATTTTTGAACGTCTGTTTCTAGGTTATGGAGAGTTGACTGAGCGCTTAATGTTTAAAAGAATGGCGTAAACAACAAAAAAGGCCTTTAGCAGTGAAAAGCAGAGTTAGCATCAACATGAAGAGCGAGCTGTTGTGTGGATGCATCTGCTAAGCAGGGGTGTCACTGGTAGCTCCTCACCCACCGGCCCTCGTGGCCTCACGCACGCCGCCTTTACGGCTTCTTCATGTCGGTTTCTGAGTCAGGATGTTGCAGCATGTGCAAGCAGTCAAAGGAATTGGCAGGAAACCATGTTTCTTGTGTTTGACGTAAGGCCAAATGAAAGAAAAAAACAATAAAACAATTCAAACCCCCAAACAGGAACAAAACAATAAAAATCTGCCCAGTGTTGTTACAAATACAAGTTTGATTTTCACAACTGCCTTTATAAACACCAGGCAAACTCCTAGACAGAGAAAATTTGGTGTTTTTTGAGCGAAAGGAGGACATACGAGCCCTCTCGGTGAGGAGCAGAGCTGATCTGTAATCACTCACTGTGCAACTGGAACACCAGAGGATTTAGGGGTCGGACAGCAACGGGAAGCGCCTGTGTGTGTGTGTGTGTGTGTGTGTGTGTGTGTGTGTGTGTGTGTGGGTCTACTCAAGTTATCGTTTAAAACATGCGGAGGGAAGATGATCAGGAAAACACTCTCCCCAGCCAGAGCCAGTCCACCTGCGTACCTCTGCCTTGACCCACGCAGCATCCACATCTACTGATCACTTGTGCGAACGGGTGCTGGCGCCCGCACCCTCGCTGCTGATGGCCCCCCTTCATGGCGATCCATCGCTGCCGCCACGCTGGAAGATGTCAGACACGAGCCAAGGCCCCGGGACCCGGGAGGGAATGTGCAGCTCCGGCATCATAATCCAAAGGCGAGACTAAACTCCTGGGATGAAAGGGCGGAACGCTGGTTCTTCCTCATGATGGGATGGAGAGATTTAAAGAAGCCAGGAGCCGGTGCTCTTCCTCTCTGTGCTGTCACACAGCTGGCGAAGAGCGTGCAAGAAGTGACTGAAAGTAAGAGCGAGCAGGGGAATAGAAGGAGCTGCCATGAGGGAGGGGGGCAGCAGCGTGCTGCACAGACATCTGCTCCCAAGTTCCACCTCCTCTCACTTCTCCTCCCTCCCCTCTGCACATTACTGCTGGATAAACGAGCACTAGACATGGATTTCTATGTAATACAGGAGGTTGTTTTTGGAGTTTTAAATATCTGTGGCTCTTGGAAACATGACAGGATCCCCAAGCTCCCAGATAGACCGACACAAACAGATCGATAAATAGTAAAACATCGTCGGCATATACAGCATTCATTAGTTTTAGATTTTCAAACTAAAGAATGTCTTCCTCCAGACCCGTTTCCTTTCCTTGTTTATTACCACAGGTAGTGTTTCCTCTCTGACCTGAGGCACCGACATGTGGAAGCGACTGACACAACGTGGTGATCTGGAGGGCCGCAAGCAGGCCCATTTAATCTCAAAGCCTGGATTAGGTCCGCCATGAGATGATGGTTGCGGCACAGCTGTCCAGGCTCACCGCCGGCATTGTGACTCGAGCAGATTTATGCACAAACCCAAACAGGGATAGTGATGTTTGTGATTAAAAAAAAACCAAGAGAAATTAGGAGAAGTATTTGTCTCTGATAACGATGCTCCAAGACAAATGCTGTTACGCTGTACCACATGTACGAATGAGGAGTCACATGGTGTCGCTGGTTCAAAAAACCCAACCCTGCAATCCCCATCCACCCAGGACAGATTACAGATATAAAAATACCAAAACGCTCTTGGCTGCTGAGTTAAGCTTTTAAAAACTCTGCAAACATGATCCCCGAGAGCTCCTGGCGCAGGATTATCGCATGCATGCGTCTCTGTGAGCGCAGACGCGCCCGACAAGCCATAAATTCATCAGGCCGAGCGGTGAAGGACAGACGAGAGCCGGTGTTACCTGGGCGTCGTGTGGCTGCGCTGAACCTCCTGGCCCAGGTCAGCTGCTTCCTCTGAGGGTGCTCGTCCCCCGACAGCTGCTCCGCGCTGCTGTCTGAACCCTGAGGAGACAGACAGGAGTTGAAATAGAGTTTAAAATAAAAAGAAGGTGTGACTGCATCGTTTGCAGTTCTGCAGCAGAAAGAGAAACACATTTCTGCAGCGTGAGGAAAACGTGTCTAATGCCTTTTTTTTAATTCACAGCATTAAATTTCCTAAATAAAATGTTTCATAAATTCCATTTTCTTTTAGAGGGTTAGGTTTAGTCCTATTTTTTCCAAAACCTTTTATAGTATTTTTTTAAAGTGTTTTTTTCTTGCTGCTGCTGTTGGACCACTGCAATATCCCAATTGTGGGATAATAAAAGCATATTCTATTCTATTCTACTCTATTCTTTTCTAAAGAATGCTGAGGACGTGTCAAAACTAAGAGCCATCCGTGTAAATACAAGGCGAGAGGAAGAACACTCACTTTGTCCACCTTCTTTAGGGGAACTTCTTGGGTCTTTTCCTGCACCTTCGCCAGAGTCTTCATTTTGCATCTCCTTCTAAAGGCTTTTCCGTCAACTTCCTTTGCTTAATTTAGTATTTGCATCACTTTTTCAAGGAAAAAGAAGAAGTTGTAAAGTCTGCTTCCTGTCAGGCTGAAGTCCTCCTCTGGGAAGATGAAGACAGATGTTCTACAGGAGTGGGAACTGTCCTCGGGGCCCTTCGGATAGGAGGGTGGTCAATGTGCCTGGACAGGTCCCGCCACGTCCCACAGGTCCCGCAGGCGGATTTCAGTCGTGGAGGGTTCCCAGAGGAGCGTTCTAATCTGAAAATAGCTTGAGTAAAACCTAAAGGGATTCCTTTAGCCTTAGACCAGAGCTGGCTGTCTCCATGATTTCGGATAGTTTGCCAGGACAGGTTTTGTAGACAGAACTGTTGGGAAAAATAATGTACCGTATTTACTCGCTTATAAGACGGGGATTTTTCCTCGAAATTTCGGGCTCAAATTGGGGGCCCCGTCTTATAGGCGAGGTCTACAGACATAGAAAATAGTTTACTCAGAACAATGTGCCGATTTCTCAGTTTCCTGCAAAAATAAACAACAGAGACGCGTACGCGGTGATTACCGTAAATTAACTGTCATGTGACATTGAAATAGCGCCGCTGTTTAATTCAGATACAGAAGATGAAAACTTTGATGGTTTTGTGGCGGAAGAATGAATATTTTGTTCAATAAATGTGTCGAAACTCACTGTTTTACTTCCGTTGTCGTTTTATACCGTATGTTTTAGCATGCGCCTAATAATGCGGTGCGCCGTATGTATGGCTCAAGTACAGAAATACACCCGTAACTGAGACTGCGCCTTATAACCCGGTGCGCCCTATGGTCGTGAAAATACGTTAATTACTGATAAGGAAAGGCAGAGTCCCTAAACAAAAGGAAGGCCAGGGTGTGGGGACTTTGTTAAGAAAATAGAGAGGTGATTTGGGGGATTAGGGTGTGACTTTAGATGTAAATGAGTGGACTTTGTGTGACCTAAGGAATATAACCACCCCCTATTGCTGATCAATAAAAACTGCAAGAAGGGACGGCATCCTTGGAGACAAAGGAAGCTACCATTGCGAGCAAGCTGTCGTCCCTCTTGCAAGTAAAAAGAAATTCTGTTGGTGTCTTTCTTTCTGTTTGTGTGCTGTTTTAATCTTGCAGGCTGGTAAACCTGACAAGAACACAGCAAAATTCTTTTTATTTCCCTTTTAATAAATGATGTCCTTAATACACAATGAGGAGTTAAATAGACTTTTTGTTTGTCCAAAAAGGTCGCAGCTCTTATAAAAGACATTGGAGTTGTTTGAAAAGTCGGGTAACCTCTTGACAAGATGGCGCCGCGTGAGTGGCAGCGGGTTGCCGGAGTACTTTCTGTCTTCCTACCTCCTCTCCTGGCGTTGAGGAGTGGCCGATCCACCTCAGCAGGGCCGATCCACTTACCTCCGCCCACCTGTAATCTCTGGCTGTGTGTGCGTGTGTGTGTGTGTGTGTGTGTGTAGTGAAGCTCAGCCAGTCTCTGAAATCGCTCTGATGACTTACCACGGTAATCTCTGGTTGACTAGTCTGAGTGTAGATTGAGCCGTTAGTTGGCTAACATGGGTCTGCTGCATCACTCCGGTTGCAAGACATTATTTTTTACATTGTTACTGATTAATTAGATAAAAATGCTTAAAAAAAAATGCTGCATTTTCGGCTAACGACTGGCTGTACTCCCAGCAGGATTACAGCCTTCGCTCACACCTACAGGCCACTCAGGTCTACAAATTGCACAAATTGCATAATTGCAAATTGCTCAGGATTACCTGAGACCAATTGAAAAGATTAAAATTAAAATTGACCTCTTTTCAAAAAAAAAAAGTCTTTAAAAGTAATGCGACGGCTGTTGTCAACAGACAGAGCTCCTAAGGTTCCGATAGCCATGTTTAATCTGAAACCACGTCTGACCGTGCCAGAACTGGTGAAGAAACATCCAGATATGGAGATGGACAAGAGCTCAGTGTGTCGCTGGAACGGGTCAGGGTCACACACCGAGTCCTCGGTGCAGAGTCCAGTCCTGCAGAGAGCTGTGCTGAGACAACGCACCGGGGGAGCATCCTCCACCAAAACGACCACTTTTTTACCTTCGCAGCACGCCGGGATGGAACAGCACGTCCCCCCCCCCCCCCGGATGCATCCCTAAGATCAGCATAGGCAGCACAAAAGAAAGAGAAGGCGCGGAAGCAAATGGACGAGGGCTTCCTGGAACCACCCAGGTGGAAGTACAAGGATGTGAAAAAGCAGGAGAAAAAGGCCGACAAACCATACAAGGTCAAAGAAAAACAGGAGGAAAAATGGAAATCATTTTTCTTGTTTAAAGAGAAAAAAAACCAAAACTTTTTATTCTGAGTTTTCAGCTTCCGGAGATACTTCCCAGAAAAGTGATGAAAAAGATTCAATTTCTCTAAATCTGCTTAAAATCTCCTTGAAAGGCTGGTTTTAAACCACACTCATAAAGTCACTTCTGGCCCAGTATGTTTGATTATTCCCTCACATGTGACATCAGAGGACATGGGGTTCTCTAAATATTAAATATTTAGAACAAGTTTTTATTTCCGTCCAAAAAAAAAGGTTGTTTTGAAGACGTCCCACTGTTTTCCGTTTATGACACTGACTGATCAAAAAGGAAAATCTGAGTCATTTTTACTTCGTTTGAGTCATTGTATAAGGTAGGTAAATGTTAATTTGCTCAAAAATTAGTTTGAAAGTAAAATACAGGTAATTTAATCTAGTTTTATTACCTGTGAGTTAAGCAAATATTTTCCCCCTTTTATTTGTCATTAGTAGCATCAATGGAAACGGTTCTTAGTTTGTAAAGTTTAAATCAGTGTCCTTATCGGTGTGAGAGGTCCGCTGGCGTGTTGGAGGACCAGAACCAGAACCGGAACCGGGACCGGGACCAGAACCGGGACCGGACCGGACCGGGACCGGGACCGGACCGGGGCTGCCGCCGCCGCCGCTGCCCTGCTGGTGGAGCCCGATCACAGCCGCCTCACGGCGCCGGGACGTATTCCACCTTAGCTCGGTAAACCTGCTCCAATGCGATGAACCTCGACTGGAGCGATCATGGCTAACTTACGGATTCCGCTGGCCGCCGTGGTGGTGCAGGCTGTGCTCTACCGGAGCTGCGACGGTGGGTGATTTTCTGCCTTTTTCTTGTTTTTGTTCGCTAACTCGGACCTGCTGCCATCTTCCAGGCGTCGGTGTCGAGCTAGCTGCTAACCGAAGCTAGCTGCCGTAGCTAGCCTAGCTGTTTGGACACGACAACCCGTTCGCGTCGGCTTTTTATCACACAAAAAACAGTTTTCTGTGCGTGAAAGAAAACATATTTTACCTTCCAGCTACTGTCAAAGTAATTATTCTGGTTAAAATCAGTGGTAGTGCGTCTGTGTGGGTAGCCAGACCGTGATAGCCGGATTGTAAACAGCTCCCTGGAGCTGAACAGCTTTATTTGTTTATGTCAAGACATAATCGTTTAAAAAATGTACATTACATGTATATTTTAGTCTTAATACACGTCATACGTGTCGTGTCCGTATATTTATTAACTTGTAACGCAGTAATGTCAGAAGACCGTTTATACGAAGCTTTAAATCATAAATCACATGAAAATATGAGACCATTAAAACAACCCTCAGGTCAGATCGGTTCATTCATATTTGTCACGTATCTATAAGTCTCGTTTACAGCCTATCCTTATGTGGTTAAACGGGGTTTTCTATGCTGTTAAATCTGGTACATGTTGTTCTTTTGCTCATCTTTACTCTAACAGTGAAGGAATTATAAATCAAAGCAGATCAAAGCAGGTGCTTTGATCTGCTCTTCTATAGGCGCCTTCCCCTCCGTCCGACTGCACTTTGCTATTTCCAGGACTGCTTGAGTAATCAGATAAAGTGGATATTGTTTTACGTGTTTGTACTCACACATGTTCCAACCTAAATGGGTGAAACAGGGAAAACCCAAACCTCTCTCACACACACACACACACACACACACACACACACTCATGATTAATCATCGATTAAACTTCAGTTTGCTGCTTTTTGTGCTGCGGACGTTGAGGTGAACGGCCGAGCGCTGATGTTCCATGGGTGCCTCCGTGTTTCACCGGCTGGTGTTGAAGGTGGAGTCCAGCTGTTCCTGCAGCTGCTCATTGGCTGCATCGCTGTGGTCTGTTTTGGTTCGTGCCACATGTTTTCACTTAAAGAGCCAGATCTGTGGACAAACACAAGATTTATCTGTTTTTTTCCACAAAAACATGCCGTGTGTGCTCGAACTCTGCAGCGATGCGATGATTCAGTGGGTTTTTGTTTTTTTCCCAACAGATGAATCAGACAAACGTGATTTAGGATTTGTCTTCCTTGTTCTTGGGGTGATGAGCTACTCTGTTTTTATGGCTGTGTGTCTTCTCGTCGGCACTGTGGGCTCCTGCCTCAGCTCACAGCCTTCTTGGGGCTCTTCTGGACCTCCGGAGGCCAGTCCAGACTCATTGGAACGTCTCTCATTCTCCCATCCCCACACAAACCCGCCGCTGCCCCCCACCCACCTCCTCTATCGTGTTCTCCCCTGATTCATCTGACCTTCGGTCTCTCCAGCTTTGTGGTGTAACTGCACCACCGCCCAGTGCGAGAAGACGGGCTCCCGCTGCGAGACCGATGGAGCCTGCATGGCCTCCACCTCCTCCATCGGCGGCGAGGTGCAGCACGTGCGCATCTGCATCACGCGCGACAAACTGGTGCCCCCTGGACAGCCGTTCTTCTGCCGCAGCGCCGAGGGCCTGCTCAACATCCACTGCTGCTACACCAACTACTGCAACAGCATTGACCTCCAGGTACCCTCAGGTCAGTCCCGGTGCCCCTGATTAGCTTCTGCCCTCCGAGCCAGACGCAACAGCTGTCACTGCTGACTCTTCTCTTTGCAGTTACGCCTCAGTCGGGACTCGGGGGCGGCTACGGCCCGGGCGGAACGTGGGGCTTGGTGGAACTGATCGCTGTGATCGTGGGGCCGCTGTTCCTGCTGTGTCTGCTGCTGCTGCTGGGTGTCTTCCTGTACCAGTACCACAGGAGGGCCTACAGCCACAGGCAGAGGCTGGACGTGGAGGACCCTTCCTGTGACCACCTCTACCCAGCCAAGGACAGGACGCTACAGGACCTCATCTTCGACCTGTCCACCTCCGGCTCCGGTTCCGGTGAGCCAACGTTGACATTCGCTCTCCCTGTTTCCGGTGTTCCGAGGCCAGACGAGCCTTCTCTTGTCTCTCCCGAGCAGGCCTGCCTCTGTTTGTCCAGCGGACCGTGGCCAGAACCATCGTCCTCCAGGAGATCATCGGGAAAGGTCGCTTCGGGGAGGTGTGGCGCGGACGCTGGCGAGGCGGCGACGTGGCGGTGAAGATCTTTTCATCCAGAGAGGAGCGGTCCTGGTTCCGCGAGGCTGAGATCTACCAGACCACCATGCTCCGCCACGAAAACATCCTGGGCTTCATAGCCGCCGACAACAAAGGTGACGCCCCGAACGCACGAATCTTCTGGCTTTGGGTCTGGGCGCCAACTGGAAGGGTTCTTCCGCAGACAACGGCACCTGGACGCAGCTGTGGCTGGTGTCCGACTACCACGAGCACGGCTCTCTCTTCGACTACTTGAACCGTTACTCCGTCACCGCCGAGGGGATGATCAAGCTGGCGCTGTCGGCCGCCAGCGGGCTGGCGCACCTGCACATGGAGATCCTGGGAACCCAAGGTAGGAAAAGACAAAGAACGCCAATAAAAGAGAGCCGTCGGAAGCAGGTCCTCGGCGTAGAGCAGACTTTGTATCGCCGTCGTCGTGACCTTCAGACTGCTTCTGGGAACCTGTGAATCATCTGCCTGGATTACTCAGGATTAAGGCGCCCTTGATGATTCTTCCGTTGCCCAACAGTCTGGTTTTTTTATTGTAACCCCTCCTCGGTGGCGAAAGAATCGGCACAAGGCCTCCTGAACTGGTGGAGCCTCTGTCTGAAATGTAAATAGAGTGAGATGGTTGTAGGCTGGTAGAGGGCCGAAGGCCTTTCCCAGGTCCAGCAAAGCAGCTGGCTGCACTCCCGACTGGTCTGGAATGGGTTCAGATTCCAGGGGGGCTGGTTTGTGGAAGCTCAGGGGCTTTACTGTCTAATAAAACGCTGGCGTTTGCGCAGGAAAGCCCGGCATCGCCCACAGGGACCTGAAGTCCAAGAACATCCTGGTGAAGAAGAACTGCACCTGCGCCATCGCCGACCTGGGCCTGGCTGTCCGCCACGACTCCGCCACAGACACCATCGACATCGCGCCCAGCCAGAGGGTCGGAACCAAGAGGTCGGCACCCAGGCGCTCCCCTCTCTCTCTCTCTCTCTCTGGCTGCGTTACAAGCGTGCTTGTTCGGCAGGTACATGGCCCCGGAGGTTCTGGACGAGACCATCAACATGAGACACTTTGACTCCTTCAAGTGCGCTGATATTTACGCTCTGGGGCTGGTCTACTGGGAAATCGCCCGCCGCTGCAACATCGGAGGTGAGACCGCGTCTAGGCCGAATCCAGTTTTTACAGCAGAACCTCCTTCCGACCTGTCCTGTGGCCTCAGGCATCCACGAGGAGTACCAGCTGCCCTACTATGACCTGGTTCCTTCCGACCCTTCCATAGAGGAGATGAGGAAGCTGGTGTGTGAGCAGAAGGTCCGGCCCAACGTCCCCAACTGGTGGCAGAGCTACGAGGTTAGGAGCAAACACCCAGCACGACCAGGGTTCCGTGTGTGTGTGTGTGTGTGTCACTGAGCCCTTACTGGTTTCCTCCCCTGCCCTTCCAGGCTCTGCGGGTGATGGGTAAAATCATGCGGGAGTGCTGGTACGCCAACGGAGCCGCCCGCCTGACAGCGCTGCGCATCAAAAAGACCCTGTCCCAGCTCAGCATCCAGGAGGACATTAAAGTCTGAGCTGGGTCGGCCCAGCGCCGCCGCAGACGGAGGAGAAGGCTGCCAATCAGAAAGGGCTTCCTCCACGAACGCACAACGTAAGAGAAACGAAGAGTCGCACTTTTTCAAACGATATCGCATAGACACTCTCGACACTTTGGGAGCCACATGATTCCTGACAACCCCCTACCTCGCTTATCCAGCAACACTACCAAGACCAGTTGTCCCTCGGTGTCGTCAGCCGCTCCTACCCTACAGCAACCTGCGTTTGGTCTCTTTACACTCAGTAGGAAGAACAACGCAGACCCATAAACGCCTCTTTGTTCCAACGGGAAATAATAATGCGATATCCGCTGCTTTCAGCGTTCATCGAAAGCCGTTTCTGGATTTACTTTTGTGCCACATCCTGTAAAAGCAACCTCCACAGATGGGAAAACACTTTGGCTCTACTACAAATGTGAACGGGAGTGGTCTGAGAGCAGCTGTGAGCCGTGTGTGAATGTAGCTCGAGGTCTTCTGGAGTCACTGGAACGTGAGGGCAACCCTCCCGACGTGGAGCTGCTCTTTGGACCTGTCGCCTGGAGCCGTTCTCCATAAAACGTTATCAACCTCAGGTTTGTTTTTCTCGTTTTTTTTTTAACGCCCGTGGCACCAACAAAGAGTTTCCCTCCTTGGCTGCGTGGACAGAATTTGGCTTTTTAAAAAGGATTTCCAGTGATTCTAAAAGCAGCAAAAGTGGGCAAATTCGATTTGTAGACCCAGTTTTTCTCGTCTTTGTCTGAAGGGACGTGGGGATGAGCGTCCGTCTTCAGCCGCCGCCACTGTTATTTATTATTTATCACTGCATCGTCGATCTAAGGCACAAAGGTTCCAGGTGGTTTTTATTTTGAAACAAGGAATTGTTCAAACTACTGTACATCCGCTGTTCTTTTCCCCTCAGGGCACATTCTCCCAGGCCAAGTACCTGCAACCACTGCACATATATTCATTTTTTTTAATATTATTGTGTGCGTGCGCGTGTGTTAATGAGATTTAGAGCTGATTCTGTTTAAGTGTTTTATACAAATTTGTCTGTGTTGGAAGAAAACCTGAGGCTTCTCTTCCTATTTTTCTGAGATTTAAAGATCTATAATCTGTCATTTTTCCTGCGATGGTGTGCGATTCATACCTCTACACTGTGTAAATTAGACATGGGTTCGTTCATAAATCACTGCCTATGTTTCTGGTCCAGGGTGCATGTTTGTCTTTGTGTGCGGCTTCAACAGGTACCGTCTGTGTGTTATTTATTTTCTTTTCTTTTGAACGCGTCATCGCTCTGGAAAGCCACCCGTGCGTCCCTACTGACCTCACGGCCCTAGAACCAAACCGTGGTCTCCCATCCTCTCCGGCTCTGGTCTCTCACCAACGGAAACGAGAATGTTTATAGAAACCAGAGTCGGTTTCACTGACAGGAAAGCGCGAGGACATTTTGGCTGATCTGAGTCCAAATTTAAGTTTCAGTTTCAGGGTTAAAGTCTAGAGTCCTTGTGAAGACATAAATACAAGAACCTGTGTGTGTGTGTGTGTGTGTGTTGGAGAACTACTACTGAAATATCCCAATGCTGTCTGGTGTGTGTGTGTGTGATTTCTTTAGTGGTGGGGGGCTCGGTCTAGTTAGGACGGTACCTTTGATGTTTTCACGCCCCACAGACGTCCCTGTGGTGAACGCGAGAGGTCAGAGTTCATAAATCAGGCCTTGGTGTCAAACTCTAGGATCAATAATCCAGTCAGAGCAAAGATCCGCATCCGTGTAACCCCCCCAGACCCTCGGCCGTGTACCTTCACACATGGAAGAATAAACGCACTTGTTGCCTACTTGGTGTCTTTTTATTGACAACACACAACTACATCATCAAATCCAGAAGGCCAAAGGTTTTTATTGCTCTTCTCTTCAATTAGGTAAATGCAGATTAGTACAAAACCTGTGAAGATGTTTTATACATACCAAAACATAAAATATGGTGTGATTTCTTTTTAAATGCTGGTCTTTAGCGAGTTTAATAATGTCACAAAACAATTGATAAAATCTGTACAATAAATCTGTAACATAATATTATAATTGACTAAGTATCTACATACACAAATATAATGTGGACGAGAACAGGAGACTCAAAGTGTTTGGACGTGTTTTTAAGAGAACGTCTCTTCATTATCTCAAATATCCAAAGTGCAGCCAAGACAAAAAAAACAACACATTTTCTTCCATGTGGGGGGAAATAAGGGCTAATTCAGCAAGGAGCAGGTTGCTTTTGGTGGGAAATGACAAAAAAATCACCAGAAGGTTAAACGTCTGCAGGAGTTTAGAGGATATGGAGTCTGAGCATTTCAATGATGAATTCAACCGGATAGTAAAGGTGTTTGCAGAAAGCCAGCGGAGCTTTCTGCCAGACTGTAGCGGAGCTTAATAAAAACTAGGAATGAGCGACCAATCACCAGCACACAAGTGTTCTGATGATGGAAAGAAGGTCAACTGTGTTTGAAGGCCCTTCCAAGCTTCTCAGTGCTTCTGGGGTTCAGTCCAAAGATAAACAGGCAGGTGGATCAGATACCTGTTGATCGTTGGGAATGATGCAAATTTCCGAGTCGCTCCTCTGGGCGGGATTCTTGTGCTGCCTTTTGTTCCTGCGGCCCTGAATTTGGCTGGATTCTCTGTGGTATGCTGTTGCGCTTCTGTGCTGCAGGGTTGGCAGCTCTGCCTGCTCGTCTTCGCCGCCCTTTAGAAAAATGCAGCCTTTTCCTGTTTTCGTGACTTCTCACGCAGTCCCTGCGGAAGCCGGATCGGACGTTACGAGGAGGAAACGAGTCGGCCGGACCTGCAGATGGGCGGCTGGACTCACCTGCGTCGGTCAGCACGAGTGCCTGGAGAATGTCAGAAAGAGACACGATTCCCCTCACCACCTCTTGTTCATCCACCACCACCAGCCTGTGGACCTGAGAGACAGACGGGGAGACGTGACGGACGATCAACCGCATCAGGTTTTCGCCCCGGCTCGTCTATGCTGGGTTGAACCCCGGAAAGGAGGCAGCATCACCTCGGCCTCCACCAGCCTGTTGATGATGGTCTCCAGGGTGTCGTCCCTGTTGCACGTCAGCACCCCTTCAAAGTACTGGGAGCGGTGCTGCAGGGCCTTGGTGACCGTCACATCCAGGTTGTTGTACGTCTTCTCGGCCGCCAGGTTCTGAGTGAAGAAAAGCCTCCAAGTTAAGGGGGTGGGTGGGGGGGGTGGCGCATCTCGGCCTGCGGCTGCTGACTTGAGGGCAAAGCACTTACGATCACGTCAAATTTTGAGTAGATGTCCACCACTCGGCCTGCAACACAGAGGCAGCGTTAGCGCCGAAACTGGGCCCATCTGGTGGGGAAAGCTGCGGGGCGAGTGCCACACCTCTGTCATCCACCACAGGCAGCGCCGAGACGCGCTGCTCCACAAAGATGCCCAGCGCCGTGTAGAGCGGCGTGTCGGCGCGCACCACCGCAATGTGCTGGAATGTTCCTATGTTCAGCTCCCCGATGCTTTGGCTCAGAAACGAGGGTTTCGGCATCTCCGATATCTGAGCGCAGAGAAAGGAAGGACGTTCACAAGCAGCCAGGACACAACCGCTCATAGGGAGAGGTGTTGTCCTGCAGCAGGGACTCACAAACAGCTTCAGGAACTTGAGAATTCTCTTGTGCGTGAGAATGTAAAGGGTGTTTCCCGTCAGGGGGTCGATCACAGGCAGCCTGTGGATTTTATTCTTCAGCAGAGATGAAACCGCATCGTACAAACTGTTACGGAGAGCAAGAAGAAGTATCCGGGTTACTCGGGACCTCAGCCGGAATAAACACGGCTACGACCATCACGTAACCGGATCTGTCGCATTTAATTCATGTCACGTTAACAAAAACACACACACCTTGCACTGGGAGATATGCAAACCAGGGGCTTGAAGGAGTCTTGAAGGTAAACCTCTGTGGAATTAAGGACAACGGTTTTATTAGCCGTCTGATCCCGGCAGGAATGACAGCACACTCATCCGGTGGCGCCTCACCTCTCCACGTTTCAATTTTGTGCTCCTCTAACTCATATATTTGAACCTGGATGAGAGGTGTGAACATTTTAATGTAGCGTTCCAGAACGCTGTGATTCAGGTAAAAAACGCAGCTGCTTCCAGGATCTTACCAGCGGAGATTTGTAGTAGCGGTGAAGAATGTTGATGAAATCTGTTATGGTTAGCATTCCTTTGGAGACACAACAACAGTCGGAAATGATACATTTATCAACGCAGATTGTGCCGGGTTCATTTTTTCCGCTTACCAACGAAGCACTGCTTTTTACTGTCCCACAGAGGTGCCGCTCTTACCCCATTAGAAACGAGAGCAAAGAAAGCTTTCTTGACCTGTCAAACAGTTTCAGGTTCAGGTCACAGCCGGAGCAGAAACCAACGCAAGAACAATTTCTGTTTTACCTGAAGAGACGTGTCAAAAACAACCAATTTGGAGCTAGTGGGCACCAGGTCGTAACAGCGGTGGGACTTCATGAACCTTGTGTACACATTGTGCTCCGGATCTTAAAAAAGAAAAGTGAATTGGATTTGCTTCATTCTTTGGTTGTAGTCATTTATTTTTCCAAGATTTTTACCTTCCTGGACAAGATCCTTTTTGCCCTCAAGATCTTCAATAGTCGCTGGAATCTGAAATAAGATCAATCGTTAGGTAAACAAGTTATAACATGTTTGGTAATTATATTGACATTTTTATGTTACTTTAACCGTTCGTATCATGTAAAATTTAGTTCAATTATTTGTAATCTTTTAACTTTTTTTTTTTTTACAAGACTTCACCCAATAGTTAAAGAGTGCACGGGATTTTATTAACGTTGTGTATGTCCAGAAAAAAAACGATGAATAAAACAATCATTAAACATATGAAATGTCATGTACAATGTTTTCTTATTACTTTCTAAAGGACGTTATAAAAAATCTGGATGACAGCGGCGTCTGTGGAGCTTTAGCATAAGGCTAGAGATGATGAAACAGACCCACTGGAATGAGTCTGATTTGGGAATGACTTGTGCAACAGTTCACCTAATAAGATAATACAGCGTCTATTTAATGTAAAATGTAAATTACAAAAGTCGCACAAAGAAAAAAAACAGTAGCTGTCAATTATCTACGTGACCGTGAGCCCGTCTACTCTGCTGCTCTATGCTAAGCTAGCTAGCTCATGCTACCAACGTGCTTCCGAAAGTCACGCTGGTAAAATACAAGCATTAAAACAGTTTCGGTTTGGATAACCTTGTTCCACGCAAGATCCAGAGAGTAGGACAACTTACACACTCCATATTCCAGTCCGGGGAATCACCTAGGGAGAACCGGGCTTGAGTGCATGTAGCAGGATGTTGCTAAGGACAGGTTCCGTTTCACAGATGACGCCAGACGGGGTGGGTTTTTTATTTGTTTGTTTGTTTGCAGGAGTGATGGAACTGCATCTCCGGATTACTGATTCGACTTTTTAAGCGAAATAAATTAAAACATAAAATACGCGTGAATGAATCCTCTCCACGATTAAAAAAGGGGGTTTAAAAACACTTGTGTGCTGAACCACCGGGGGTCACTGAAGAACCTACCCATGCGGCTGACTCGCACAGACGCCACTGCGCATGTGCGAGGCGGCGGCTTCGCACATGCGCAGTGGCGTCCATTGAATGGACGAGCCAAACGTTTTCATTGGGGTTGTAATTTACAGCTTAATGAGGAGAATGTTTTGGAAAAACACAAAAGACTGTTTGATAATGTGATCCTTTATTTGTGTTTGGAATTCAGGGCCACCAAAAGGCCAAGCCATTGTCAGTCACCTGCATACAGTAACTGGTAACAAAAATTGTGTTTAGACAAAAGGATAAAAGAAGTCAGAAGGCAGCGTGGCATCAACGGTGGGCTTCGCTCTGTAACCAGGAGAAGCATCAGCGCTGGCAGCTACAAAAGCCACGGAGACACTGATGGGCAGGATGTTGCTGCCTCCAGGTACCGGGGCCAAGCCGCTGCTGGTGGTTTGGATTATTTCCCTGGATGCTAACAAGCTGGGCCTGGGGGTTCACCAGCGACCCATATTTGATCCACTGGATTTCCAAATGATATGACACTGGGATGCTGCAGTTGTGTGTTTCCCCGGGATCCAAGTTGCTCTTGACTGGCAGCCAATCTGAAGTGGCATCCACAAAGTCAACACCAAACAGGATGGGTGAATGTAGACGTGGCCCCCCGAGGCAGTCCTGGTTGTCCCCGCTGTAGAGGACAGATATGGTGTCTCTGGGATTGATGCTTCTGACAATCCCATCTGCTGTCATGGTTCCAGACACCAGAGGAAGTCCAATCACGTATCCGGGGTTCCCAGCGTAGTGGACGGTTGCCTCATCCTGAACAAACGTCATCTGAAACTCCTGCTGCAAAGGCAGCGCTGCTTCGCGGATAAAGCCAATCACCAGAGACAGCGTCACGTTCACTATTTCACCAGCCGGGGTATATTTGAGCACGTAGGCCACTTTAAAGTTATATGAAAGACTTGATGTCTAATATGTAACTCTCGTTAATGTCGCCCCAAAACGAAAAAAGAAAATATTTAAAAATATGGCTTTAAAAATCACATTCTTGTGATTTTTAAAGCCATTTTTTCTTGTTGTGACAAATGGACAGTTAATTTATAACAAGCCAATTCCATTTTAATGAGTAACACATTTATTTATGTACAAAATTGTTTACAGCATGATTTCTGAACACTGACCAACAAGGTGATCTTGGCATCCATGTGAGCAACAGGACCTGCATCTCAGTGTGAACAGAGTACAGAAACAGAGCACCTCAAGTCGTGATGGGACGCAGAAGTCGATGTTTGAGAATGTGTAAGGCACAAGACAGCGCACCAGCAGCTCAGACCATCACCAATCACCCCTCAACCAACCATTTACTCTGCAAAACCCCGGTATAATTACAATAAATATAATAATCGCCTCAAATACGGCAGAATTTTGGGGAGGAATCCACCTTTTTTAGGTTTTGAACAGCATCAATGAGAATCTCAAGCACCAAACAGCAATAGGGCGTATCATGATTGCAGATTAGAATTTAAAAAACAAGCTTTACTAGCTTGACAAGCTCACACTGGGGCCAATAATAGATATTTCACCATCTCGAAATCCAATTACTGTTAATACGTGCGCACTTATGCTTTAAAAGAGAGCAAACCTCCACCACTCAAGGAATATTAGGATATAACTAAGCTCTAAGTTTCCATTTACCATATAAAATCTATGTATTTATGAGTATCAGCTATATGATCTTTATTACAGCCAATAAGTATAAATTATACTGTAGAAACAAATGAAAGACTAATCTGCGTAACATGGCAGCTTAAAAAGAGTGAAGAAAGGTACACGTTAAGAAAAGGTACCTGAAAATTTACAGGGAAGAAGATTCGTGAAGAATATGTCAAATCTCAGTGAAGGATGTTCCAATAAATCAAGCATCTGATGAAAATACTGACTTTTTAACACATTTAGAGCAATGTGACCATCAGTTAAGACACCAGAATCAAAGCACTGGCCGTAAACGATCTTTGAAGACCCGCCGCTGTGCAGGTACTCCGTTAGACAGTGTCAAAACATGAGCCCATGTCTTCTCCAATATCAGGTATGAGTGATAACTACTACAATATGTCAGAACGAGAGATGCCTTTTACTGAAGAGAAAATATCTGGTGGTATTCTAGTTTTAGAGCATTTAGGTAAACTGGAAATAAAGGTCTTTCCCATTTACACATTAAGTCATTGTGGAAAGGAAGTATACAGCGACGCTTCTGCAGTTTGGTGTCGTAGTAACGCCCCCCTGTGGTTGCATTTCTTAGAATATTTCATCAATTTGTCAACCGCCTGAGGAGATTTGCAGTGTCTCTAGTGTTGATGAGGTCACAAGTGGCAAGCTGGTGAAGTCTGTGCCTCCTGACTCCAGCAAAGTATGTTTGGTGATGTTCCAGGTGCACTTTTACATCACACAACACTTTTTCTCCACGGGGGGAGCGTTCCCGTCTGCTGGAAACAAAAACGTGGACCCCAGAGGAGTGTTCAGCATCATCACCTCGTTCTCCTTGGCTGAAGACTCCATGAACGCGGCCCCCCAGGAGTCAGCCAGCTTCTTTCCCTCCTCTGGCTTAATAACCCTGGAGGGGAACAAACGGATGGATGCAAAATGAAGTTACAAAAACATGAAGTTCTGCCAAACACACAAAGTGTTATTCAATGTTTTTGCTTCTTAAATGGGTCCTCTTAAAAGTACTGATATTAAAAGGCTTACAAATACGTTTGTAATATGGTCATTTTCTTACCTTTCCATGTGAAGATCCTTTTTGTTCCCAACAAGAACCGTTGGCACGCTAAAAAGTAACATCGATAAGAATTATGTGAAATTAAAGCCTGTTTTGGAACCAATCAGATTCAAAGGTCCAAACTTACTGAATTTTCCCAACCATGTCCAGCAGCTTCTCGTGAAGAGCCTGCACAACTTCAAAACTGAAAGGACAAATAGCAAAAAATGATCACGCAACGGGTACAATCTATTTTCTGGTTTAATCTTGTTTACAGAACACCTACCTTTTCATGGAAGTCACTGAATACACAAGGACATACCCATGAATGTCCATTGAATGGGACTGAGGGAAAATTGAGTATTCATCCTGCACACAAAGATAAAGGACCAAATGTCAGAAAGTACGAAGCAGAATTCCATTCCTTTTTATACTAAAACAACGTTGGTCACCCGGAAATTTAGGATGTACCACTACACTGACAACAGGTCAGTCTGATTTTGGAGTGCAAGTCTAAATATTAGAGGTCTTGATTTAAAAACCACACATTGGTGTTTGTGGTGCCAGATGTGTCGTCAATGGAGAGACTTACTTGTCCAGCTGTATCAACCAGCTGAAGATTGAAGTCTTGACTGTTCACGTTGACCAATTTGTTAAATGCTGTCAAAGAGAATACGTTCCATTAAAAACAAAAAACCCAAACCCTTGCCAATTGTGACCTTGGATAAAAGTCTTTAAAAAGAAATACCACCTACTGTTTTCAATAGTGGGGTCATAGGAGTCAACAAACTGACCCTCCACGAACTGTATGGTAAGAGAAGACTTTCCTGCGGGAGGAAAAACGGTTAAAAACTGGAGGAAAGAGTAAAATCCGATCAGTTCAATAAATACACTGCAATTGAGCACCTTAAATAACAAAGCAGGGTAAACCGGCAGGTCAACAAGCATGTGGAGTCGTGATAGACTCGCTATGCTAACCATGCTAACACAAAAGTTTCGACACCACCTGGTCCTGCGGTTTATCACTAGCTGCGCTAATGGTAACTCGGACAACATGCTACCACCGGCAACAACTGGAGGTAGCTCAAACAAGAAACTGCTAGTTATTATACATTAGAAACAAAGTGTTCAGATAACACCGGTTACCGGGAGAAACACTCTAAACCCGACATATTAATACTAGCGTCCATGTAAAAACAAAGCCAGGACATTAGCTAGCATGCTAACCACGGTTAGCTGAACACGAGCTCGTGTGCCTATACTCACCCACGGACCTGTAACCTATAACAGCAATCTTTCGATGTTTTGGTTGAGGCATTGTGGTAAAAACGGTATTCGATGAGTCTCGATAATGTAGTACACCCACTTAGTTTTACCACCTAAATAAACTTTTATCGCCACGTTCCAATCACATCACGTGACAACAACAAACTTTTGGAGCTGCCGCTCGAGCTCACTTCTGGGCCTCGACTGGAAGTTCGGTTTAGGTCCAGCGAGCACGCCTTGTTTCTTTAAAACCCCGACTTTCTGATATAATAACCTATATCGAACGATAATCTGAAACTAGAAACTGTTCCTCCGTGGGGGAAAAAAAAGCCCCGAAAACCCGACCTTCCAACGCGAGTGGGATTTGGAAGTAGAACTAACGGAAACTGTTATTGTGTAAGCACGCCGTCGTAAAACCAGTATGACGTCATTGGTCAGCTTCTAACATGGACGCGCGCTGGAGGCCGGTTCTGCTGGAGAGGATCCCTGCCACACACCTTCAGGACGTGGACCACACTATGGTTCGGTTCTCCTGCCGGGCTTCATCTTAGGATGCAGGAAAACAGTTAAAAATCCTCCACTGGAGTTTATAGATTGGCGTTATTAAAATATACACTAAATAATAAAATCGCATAACGCCAAGTTTTGCTAATGTAAATGTGATTTTAGAATTTGTTTATAATTTTCCAGTAAAGAAAGACCCGGCGGACCCTACATTTGAAAATAAATAAATAAATAATAATAATAATTTTCCACTTCGTTATCCCTCGTTTTAATTTGAGGGCTAATTACTGCCACCTATTGGTAAAACTTTCACAAATATCGGAAATTAACGCTGGAGGTAAAATCTCCGGAATGATGCTGCCGTCATAATTAGGCAGATGAAAATACAGAATAACCCAACTGTAAAGGCCCTGGTTGGGAGAGGTAATGTGTCCTTGCTTCGTTTATTACGGACTGACACGTTAGATTGTGTTTTTTGTGCTGTTAAATTATTTTTGAGGGCTTCAAGGAGAACTAGCTAGCTGCCTCGTTAACCACCCGATAGCTAAGCGTAGCATTAGGAGGCTGTGGGTACCATAGCAACCGATAGGGAAACATTTTGCCTGTGGAGGTTAGCTCGGAGTTTAGGCTAACATTCATTTAAAGCGTTATTACTAGCATTAAGAGGAGCGCTGTATAGACAGGAATATCTCATATAGGCTTCGACAGCACGTTAATGTCCTACGCTACATTTTCTAACGTATGTTGTTGCACATATTTCTGCCTTTTTATGCCAGGACAGCACGTTTATAAAGCTGATGACAAATGTTGTATTGAGTTTAGCTAGCTAACGGCTAACGGTAACGTGCATAACATGCAGTGATGTAGCATTAGCCACAAAGGCCGATCCGCAAACTTGAGTTATCTCAACGATATTGCGGTGTAGTTTAATGACACCCCATAGCCTTTGTCATTTACACTTCTGGGTGTATCGTAACACATTAATCTTGCGTTTTATGCGAACGTCAAAGGTGCGATAAGTTATTTTAGGATTCTAACTCTTGGATGAGAAGTACTGCTAATGCTAACATCGATGACGTTAACTAAGATGCCACGGTGCTCAATTAAAATCCCCCAACATACCTTCCTACTCCTATTTAGATTTTGGTTTAACCAAGAATGCATCTGTTAAATTTCAGTTTAACAAGTTGGCTGACAGGTAAATACAGTGTTTCAGTCATTAGGATTGCTGTTCCAACTTATCTTGTGCGACACAACTCCAGTAGTTATAATATGGTCATTTTAATGGTATATTTAATTACATTTTATTCGATTTTTACATCACACTTTGCACATATTTGCGCTGATTTAGAATTGCTTTGACAATAAGAAAGAATTGAGTTTGTTCTGTGATATCTCCTATTTAGTATTCAAGCTGAACTAGCATGGATGTTGACGACTGTAATGGCCAGTCTAACGTTTCAGGTTCGGCTATATATATTTAGAGTATCTTAAACTTAACACGTTTTATTTGCACAAAAGATTTTATTCTGTTTTTTGTTGTTTTTTTTTTTTTAAATTGCAGCTAGTGGAGACTCTTCAATGGAAAGGGAGTTTTCTGGGGGCCTCGGGGGTCCAACAGTGAGTACCCCAAACAGCAAGGAGACCTCACCTAGTCGCTCCCTCAGTGGTCAGTATGAAAGCAATACCTCCTTAAGTCTTTAAACACACAAGTCACTACACACTTATTGTCTCGTTTACTCTGCTCCTCTGCAGCAAATTCCATCAAAGTGGAACTGTACAGCGATGAAGACCCAGGTCGCAGCACTGAAGACGAACGGGCAGAGCGGGTAGAGGATGGGGGTCCAGAGCAAGGATCTGAGGCTGTCAGAGGGTACAGGGAACCACTCAATCCGGACACTCTGCCGAGTGGACCCACCAGACTCCCAAACGGAAAAATCAAGTGTGACATCTGTGGAATGACCTGCATTGGTCCCAATGTGCTAATGGTGCACAAACGCAGCCACACAGGTACCGACAGATCTTTTCCTTTACTTCATTAGATGTGTGTGTGTGGGGGAGGGGCAGTTGGAAGGTGTGACAGATTGACAGCTTTGACGCATCCACAGGTGAGCGGCCGTTTCAGTGCAACCAGTGTGGAGCGTCCTTCACCCAGAAGGGCAATCTGCTGCGCCACATCAAGCTGCACTCAGGAGAGAAACCTTTCAAATGTCCCTTCTGCAGCTACGCCTGCCGGAGACGGGATGCGCTCACCGGCCACCTCCGCACGCATGCAGGCATGACACGTTCAGTAAAACCTCTCAGCGCCGCACGACCGCCTTAATAACAGTGGGATCTGCCGCCTGGTCTCCAGTATCTTCTCCAACTATAGGGAAGCCGTTCAAGTGCAGTTACTGTGGCCGCAGTTACAAGCAGCAGAGCACGCTGGAGGAGCACCAGGACCGCTGCCACAGCTACCTACAGAGCCTGGAGCCGCAGCAGGCAGCCAGCGCGCCAAACACAGGTACCCCGCCATGGTGGCGAAGGGACAGGCAGCCAGAAACTAACACTCAGTCGGTAAACACATTCTGGCACTGGAAATGTAGCCGACAGCCTGCATGAGGTTGGTTAGCGTCTGCTGCTGCTAGCTAAGAGGAGTGTCTGTGCTCTCTGCAGGAGAGGAGATGAGGGAGCTGGAGTTCATACCGGACTCTTTCCTGCAGCCCACCTCAGACAAGATGGCGTTTATCGATCGTCTGGCAAACAGCATCACCAAACGCAAGAGATCCACACCGCAGAAATTTGTAGGTGAGAACAGATAGACCGATAGCCCCCAACGACAGAACGGTGATCTTGTTGTGCCGAATCTGGGTGGCGTTCCCTCAATCGTGTCACCAAACGCGTGGTTTTTATTCGGTTTTGCTGTCTGATTTCAGGGCCGAAGCACATACATCTCAGCCTCGATGATGCAGCTTTTGAGCTGAGCTCAGGTCTGAGCAAAGACGCGGAGATGGAGCTGGAACCCCCGCACTTTACCGGCGTGGGGGCGGAATTCACGGGGCTGACGGGCAACGGAGGGGACGCCCTCAGGCCTCTGCACCTGCCCGGCCCCCACCCGACATGTCTGTCAGAACTCAGGCCCATCCACAGCTCCATCCACACCTCCGCCGCTCTCGGCCCGAGGCTGGATTGCACCGGGACCGGCGCCCACGCTGGGGCCCGCGGGTCTCGTCGGGAGGGAGGCGGCGGAGGGTCACGAGGACCTCCCCTTGGGCCGAAGTCACCTGCCCTCGCCTAGCAACGGTTGCCAGGACTCCACGGACACGGAGAGCATGCCCGACGAGCTGTGCAACAGCACCGCCCTGACCCCGACGCTGCACACCACCAACAGCCATCACCCGGTCCACGCCGACAACCACCACCCCACGCCGCCCCCCGTCACCCCCCGCCGGCCTGGGGACAGACGCAGTCCCGGCTACGCCAAGGACAAGGAGGCGGAGCGAGAGGACGGCGGCCACCCGGGCCTCCCGGCCGCCCCGGCGCCGACGCCCAGCTCGCCCACCGCGCCCTCGTCCACCTCTCGGGAGACCTTCAGGGTGGTGGACGCCGAGGGGAGAGCCGTGCGCTCCTTCCGCTGCGAGCACTGCCGCGTGCTCTTCCTGGACCACGTCATGTTTACCATCCACATGGGCTGCCACGGCTTCCACCGGCCCTTCGAGTGCAACATCTGCGGCCACCGCAGCCAGGACCGCTACGAGTTCTCCTCGCACATCGTGCGCGGGGAACACGTCCTAGACTGAGGACGGAGGGGGACAGCCCGCCCCAACGGGAGCCCGGGACTGGGTTTGGTCTGCACGCGAGCTGGCGGAGACGCCGTCTCATCACTGTACATAGGAAGGGTCGCTTCAACAGAGTCACTGAGAAACGGACTTTAACTCAATTAGCGATAGAGCCGACGCACTTTCCAACCCACAAATGTGCCTTGCTCCCAAATTCAGGACACTCACGAGATGCACAAATTGTGGTAGAGACATCGAGGATTTGTCCAACAACAGGACACTTTGACAAAAGATGCACTTTAACAGAGATAATATATCAATATTTAAGAAGAGGAAAAAGGAAAAAGAAAAAAAAAAAACCTTCACGTTACGTTGCGAAGATCATCAAGGTGTCATGGGAGACTTTTCCACCTCTGGCCTGATTCTTGTACAATGTAATGCTTTTATACGAGGGAGGAGTGCAGACCAAACCCAGAAACCTGGTTTATGGAGGTAAAACTGCACTTTTTTGTTGTGTCTGCAAGAGAGAGAGAGAGGTAGAAAGAAAGAACCGCGTTCCTTTTTTAAAAACTGAATTCAGTGGGAAAGTGAAGGCCTTTTTTGTGTGACTTCCCTGTGTGAAATGTTTTCGCTCCTGCTTTTGTTGCACTGATACCCGCCAGACAACTACGACGGCGTCAAACTGCTTTATCCGTTTATTGTTGATCTGCACATTTTGCGTCATGACGTGAGGAGTGAAACCCACGATCGCTGCCGCCAGTGGGAACGGAAGCCTCTAACCTTTGCCCTGGAAGCCCCGCAGACCCGTTGGTGTTGTTCTTTGTGCTCCTGCTGAGATGACGGCGTTCTGTCTGACTATATCGTGCCTTCCTTCACCCTGTTGCCAGCTCAAAGGTCCCCGAGTTTAGTTCAGTTGTCTGGCTCATAGCTTTGCACATGACTCTTCCCTCCTGTTCAGCAAAAATGGGACTGTTTTCTATTAATTTTCAGAAAATAATAATAAAAGGAGATATTTGCACATGCTGCTTTGCCCTGCGTGACAGCATCCTGGAGGTCACGGCCGTCCTGAAGATTCGACTCTGTTTGTATTCCCGTTTTGTGAATTTGACTTAGCTCACCGAAGTAACGCATCAGCTTACCTTAATGGTGGTGTGGTCGTGGTGGAGAATAAAGCCCCGTTTCACGTCTGCGGTGCAGAGCTGAGCTGTGAACGGCCAGCTCCTTCAGCCTGTTGAAGCCTGGCTCAAGTTGAGACGCTTGATTTGGACTAAGAAACAAATCTCTATCAATGCTAATAAACTGAGCATCAATAGGTTGGAGGAGATGCTCTTAACTAAGAAAAAAAGTGTGTGAGAAGGTGTATGAGTGGGGTATCCGGTTGCTTTGTGCAGTGATGTTCCTCCCGGTGGCGGAGGTGTTTGGAACTGAGCTGGACCATCGCTTCGTGTTCAGGACACCTCTCTTCCTGTACCCTTGTTCTGTCTTGACTGGTTTAGCCGCGCTGGCGCTTTTCCGACTGCACCAAACGTTTGTGTTGGCGTCATGGATCCGCTGCTCAGTAGTCAGAGCGCCATTTTTAACAACAGATCACTGATCGCTCCAGGTCACCTGCACCCGTTGTTGATTTGTGCAGTCGACCGTTGTGCCTTCAGCTTGAGGTCTTTTCTGCGTTTTTCTAATGCTAAAGTTTCCTCTGATCATTTGAGACACATTCCAAAAGGCTCAGATGCCCCGTCCCTCTGCGGCGTCCAGCGAGACCTGGCCTACGCGGTCACGCCGTCATTTTCTCTCTAAATTTGTACACAGGACAACCAAAGTTTCAGGATGGTGGTTCTGACAAGGAAACTGCTTGTGTTGTGCATTGCATACAGATGTATTTGTTGCACTACTTGTTAGTTTTAACCTCGTTCCTATAAATCGATATTGCTTTAAACTGCAGAGCCTTTGTAAATGTATCATATGTAATTATGCATTTACGTTACTGATCTTACACTCTGAGTTTTGTACTGTAAGTTTATTCCAAATAAAAAATACTTGACAGGTCTGTGTTTTCTGCACCTTAGGAATCACACAGGAGGTTTTAGTAAAGACAGGAATTTATTTAGGTCAACAGCATCTTTAAATTCTGCTTTACATCGGCTTTGGAGGAGCCCTGGGCGCACCGGCCTGTAAACAGAAAAAAAGTTGGAATCACTAAAACCACTCAATAAGTCACTTTTGCATTACAATTTGACAGATCCGACTGCGTCGGGTCACCCGAGCTGTTGTCAGAACCAAACTCTTCTCTGGTACGTGTCAAAGAACCCATCCAGGTTGGGGGATACTTACAGTAGGCCTGAACCTGGGCGGTGGGGTGCGGTCCTTCCTGGCCTCGCGGGAACGGTTCCTCACCACCTTACTGTGGATGGCGCAGCTGACACAGTAGTGCAGCTTCACGTAGAGCTTGGGCAGAACGTACGCTGTGACACAGAGGGCACAGATGTCACCGGACGTTCGTACGGTAAACGAGCTGGGGCAAAGCACGAGGACGGGGGGGTGTTTGGAAACCTACAGTCAAAGACACTGGCTTCAGAGATGTCTCTCACAGCTGCTGCCTCCACGATGTTCCTGATGACAAACTTCTTGATGGCCTTGTCCTTGGGGACACAACGGGCACAGTTGGTGCAGCGGATGGGCTGCACGTGGCCGCGGCCCTTCTTGGCACGGCCGTTATTCCTCCTTTTCTTGGTCTATGAAGTGCACATAAAGACAGATTACAGATAGTCTTTCACAAAAAACAACACAGATTTAAAAAAATTCCACGACTTTGAAAAAACTGTCATGACTTTAGAAACGATGCCCATTGGGTCATAACCAAAAGCTGAGTATTTACACTGTTAACAGTTGTTGGCATTTAGATGCACCGTCTTTTGGGCACTGGCCAAAACGGTGACATGCAGAGGTAAGAGGAATTCTTAAACTTTGTTTACCTTAATTCACAGTCCCAACAATAGATGTTTTAACAGGTTATCGCTGTCATTTAGCAAAATCCTACACATAAACCGTATTTCCTTAAACTCCTTGGTATCCGCGCCGACCGGCAGCCATTGTAGCACAGCACAAACGCCTCATACTAAAGCAGGGCTTGTTAAATGTATCTCCACCTTCCTATGGACATTTTCTATACATGTTAAGTTACATGGCTCTTTCCTCGCAGTTTAACAGCAGAATCGTCTTCTGCCATCTACTGAACACATGCCCGAAACAGTTAGCATGCTAACGGCTAGCACAAGGCCCAAGGCAGTGTTTCGGCATTTCTGATAGAACAAAAAAAATGAATCTGTACATTTACGAGTAGCACTGTGATCGCAGTACGTGAATGTATATAAATATTTGCTACACAACGAAGTCGTTTGGCTTATTTCGCCTTCTTCTGTACGGCCGCCGCCGAAGCACACTCACCATGTTGCACTGGAAGCTGGAAAGAGGACCGGAAGAGGTGGTGCCGAGAGAAGTAGCGCTTTTCGCCCCGCCTTAAAAATATATTATTTATTACAATTACAAGCTCTTTTCAGTCTCGTTTAATTTAATTTATTACATTTACTTTAGTCTTGTGTCACACTAAAAATTACAAACCACAGATACTAATCTAGATTAAAAGTCTATCTTGATTGTATTTGCGGAGGGATATGGTTATTTGCCTCGTCTTAGCGTCGCCTGAAAGAAGGGTGCTGTTTGGCGTCACAGAATATAGTTCTTTAGAGAAATATTAGGATTTAATCGTATTATTAATCTAATTCTGCTATTATTTTATATGCCGCATTGCACAATAGAAATATAATACGGAGTTTCATTTTTGGTTCTAAAAAGTTTTCCTTCTGTACTCTTTAAATCCAGATTTCAAAACACGGATTTTGATCCGCTCTTGAAATTAGTTATTTAGTTTAATATATCCCTTGTTTCTGTTGAAACCCATGTCACATTAGATTGTCTCATTATAAATCTAAATGAATTACATTTTTATCACTTTATTTTTTTAATTTAGATCATTAAATTAATTAATGATAGCAAAAACCAAACAAAAATGCTATGTTTATCTGAAATGCATGTTAATATTTTACCTAACATACAAAGACAGAGAGCCAAAAGACAATTTTTTAAAAATTTATTTAAATAACCCTTTTGTCCTCATTTCTTCTTGTTCTTCTTATCCTTTGCTTTCTTTTTACCGGGCTTCTGAGCATTGGCCTTTTTGTAGAGGTAGAGCCCCACCAAGGCCAGCAGAGTGGGGACCAGGACCAGACACACCAGCGGTAGGACGTCGTTGGTCATTTTCTGCCAGGGCGTCTGCGGCATCAGGGACACCACGTCCACCTCGAACTCCAGAGCAGCGTCCCCTGGAACAGAGGGCCACTTCAGAATGGGGCCACAAAGATCCATCGCGCATCCAACGCTGATATAAACAACTAAGGCCTAAAACGCCATCTTCCACACCTGGAATTGTAGGAGGGTAGCCTTTTTTCCCGTAGGCCAGGTGAGGCGGAATAATGGCTCTAATTTTTTGACTTTGGGAGCAGAAAAGAAATCAAATTACACGTTCTTTAAGACAACATTTAAATCCGTGAGTTTGTTTTTTCCTTACTTACCCTTCACAAACACCAATCAAGCTTTGTTCCAGGCCTGATGAGGAAATCACACAGAAGCAAACACACTCACACACTCGTCTGTCAGTTAATGCAAATAGTAACAGAAATTACAGCTGGTACTGATTCAGGGCTGCAAATCACCCGCAATGACGGTCCTTTTCCCCAGCTCCACCAGGAGCGTGTCCCTGGACAAAGACGAGTCGAACACTTTGCCGTCCATCAGTTTACCCTGGAAACAAAAGGCAAAAGCAAATAAAACACTAAACACTGCACGGGCTCGGTTGTGGTTCCATGCTGGGATGTTTAAACCATCTGACATGGTCCAGTGCAGGACTGGGAGGACTGGGATGCTGTCCCACTGGGAGCGGGGACTGCTGACGTGTTGCGCCGCCCCATCCTCTCCGAGGAGGACAAAACCTCAGATTACAGCAAAAAACAACCCCGATCGTCGCGATCAACCCACGCACGCACGCGTGCCCGTGCCGAGCCTTCGCCATCAGCTGCTGCCGCTTCGAACCGAGCCGGGTTCGGGTGGCCCACGGTGCCACATGGACGAGCCGCAGCCCGACAGAACACACGCACATGGCGGACGGTGCGCCAGCTCGCTCCTGCAGCCTGGTGCTGAAAAACGAATCAAAGAGGAGGAAAAAAACACGCTTTGGCTTGCGTCCTACCGTGTAATGGATTCGCAGCGAGTCGCCCATGGTGGAAAGTACTGAGCAAGTTTCTGGTTTCACCTGCAGGTCAGAAGAGTTGAGAGTCATCTCGCGTTTGTCTCCAGCTGTGGCGGAGCACCCTCGTCCTACTCACCAGCGTCTCCACCTGCAGCTCCTCCGCCGGGCTCGGCTCGCACCGTGCGAGTGTGCAGGCAACCACGGCGAGACAGAGCAGAAAAAGGTCCGTCTTCATGGTCGAGTCCCTGAAAAGAGCTGCCATTGGCCAACTTCCGTGCGAGCTGCGAGTGCGCCTGCACACCGGGACGCGCACCGTCGAGCAAAATGGCTCAGCGGCGCCGAACGCTGATGTGTTCTTCCACCGTAGCGATAAGCAGCAGTGGCCCCTGGACGCTGTCCCAGCACCTGGGGCCCGCCTCAAACATTCCGCTAACGTCCCACGGTGGGAGCGACACCCCGCGGCGCCGCTAGGGGGCGCCACCGGGACACGCCACGTTGCCGCCAGGACTCCACCAGACGTCACTACTTCACATCAAAGCACGTTTCATTTACAGGCCGACAGGTTGGGGTTCATAAAATCACGTCATTTTGAAAAAATAAAGCCATTTATTTGTAACGGCTCACATGCTTTTAGAATCATACACAAGTGTAAGCCTTCATGTTACACAACACAAGGGCATCCAAGCGTCAGAAAAAATGCAAAAACTATATTAAAAATATATATAAGAAAAGGAATCAAACAACAGTGTGATATATAAAAATGAACGCGAGCAGAGAGGGTGGCAGCAGTGTGGTCGGCCTCAGAGGCTGATACGGTCTCAGGCTACTGGCTCGATATCTTTAAAGCCTTTAACTTCTTCCAGGTGAGCTGCATCTCCTTCAGTGACTTATTTTTACTGGCTGTTTTGGAACCTTCTGCTGTTTCAGGCTGCTGGTATTCTGTGATTTTGGGCGCCTCCTTTTCCCGGAGTCCCCCCGCTTTTTTATTTTGAGGTTCCTTCAGTTGTTCACCCTCTAAATGCTCCCTGTCTCTGTTTTTGGACACAGGCACTGCCAATTTGTTGTCTTCCACAAAGGATGGATACACATTGTTGCAGAAACCCATCATCTCTATAGAATCGCCAAGGCTGCGCCACATAGGACAAAATTTAATTCTCAACAAATATTAATGAAAATGAATGAAAGATGTCACTCACTAGGGCTCATAGCGGGGATCCGACAGATGGGACATGGTGATGAAGGGATGTTGGAGAGCCTGAGTGGGAGAGATCCTCTTCTCTGAATCCACATTCAGCAGGCACTTTAGGAGGTCCACGAACTGGCGCCGGTCCTCCAGTTCAGCTGGGGATGTGACTGGGTAAATCTGGATTTGGAAACAGATCGGTTTCAGAGGGACCGTCAGACATGGGCGATTCAGCTCAGCAAACATTGAAACACTCACATGGAGCAGGTCGTCCAAGGACTTGTACTTGCAATCCTGGAAGTCCTTGGGAATCTTTTCATGAAAATGTGACGTATACTCTTGGGGTGTCTGACAGGACAAAATGCTGATATTTGGTCACCAATTTACTTTAATCAAGTTCTTATCTACCTTTTAAAAAAAAAAAGTAAATATATATATAGCAGGTGAGAGAGTATTTTGACCTTTAGCCTCCACGCTGACCCATCAGGTCCGTCCTCCTCCAAGAAGTATTTCCTGGTGTGTATTCCCTGATGGAGCAGGCGGTCCTCAGGCTGACCCAGGAGCTGGACGACCTGTCGCATCTGTAGGCAGCAAAATCTCCCAGTAATGATATGAAAGCAGTCTCCCGACGGCTCCCAGGTAGCTGCCTTACCGTTTCATATCCACATCTGGCTTGGAACAGGTTGTGACAGAGGTAAAGGAAGGCAAAGACGCAGCCGGTTCCCCACACGTCGATGCCGTGGCTGAAAGGCAGGCCGAGGAGTATCTCTGGAGCCCTGTACGACGTCGCCTGCAAGACCACCCCTGCTCTGAGTCTGGAATTCATCGAGGCCAGACCAAAGTCTATCAGCTTAATTTTCCGGTGCTCCTTGCTGACAAACATGATGTTGTTAGGTTTGAGATCACAGTGCACGATACCAGCCTTAGCCAGGGTGTTTATAGCCTTTAACAACTGCGGAGATGGAGGACAGCGTTGATTTCACATTCCAAAAATACAAAAATATATAGGTGATGTCAGTTATAGCAATTCCCAATGATACACACCTGCTTCGCAATCAGTCTTATTTTGTTTAGCTGCATTTTCCATTCATGGTTTTTCACAGCATGGAGGATATCTTTGTGTAATATCTCCAACACCAAACAGGGATTTCCCTGGTGTTGAAATTCCTCTATGAATCTGACCAGGTTTGGATGATTGAAACGACAGAGTTTCTTTAAGAAATACATCTTAGGAGAAAGGACAGGACATGCTTTAGAATACAACAGGAGGTCCAACAGGTCCGCTACAAATGCGCTGCTGCCAGTATTCACCTCCCATTTGGCTTCAGAGGTTCCTCCGGCGTTGTGGAAGACCTTCACGGCCACCGTCTCCTTGGTCGTCTCATTCAGGCATTTGGCCACCTGACCGAAGACGCCGCTGCCCATCAGTTCCAACACACAGTAGTGGCACGCATCGCTGGAGAGAATATCGCCGACTTTAAATGAGACGGGGAGAAGAAAACAATCAGTTCCTGCCGACAACTACCAAACTACCAGTCAGTGTATGTAATACTGCTGAAATTTAATGACACATAAACCAGAGGAATGTACAAGCAAATGTTCATCAAATGTATTCACTTCAATTTTGCCACTTTATATTCCTAAAAATAGGAGAGGAGTCGGAGGGGTTGAGTAGTGACAAGAGTCTAGGTGCTCTTCATCAGAGCAGAGCACCCAAATGTAGCACCTGGGTTTGGTTTGAGTAGTTAAGTCCACACTTTTGTGTGTCTATGAATAGTGTTATTGGCCTTTAGCTTTATTTGACCTATAGGAGTGCATTATAGTCAGTGCCCCATGTTAAAAGTGTCATTTTTTTCATCCACTCACCATTTAAAATTGACTGGGATGATTTTTGTCCTTTCTGACTTTTGGAATTTGCCATATTCTCTACTACTGGTAGAAGCAGAAGCTAGATTGTCCTAAAAATAAGACACAAACGCTTATTGTGTGCCTGAGATGATGTGATAGGTTGGGGACAGTGTGGTTTAGCTTTTATCCCCTTCAGTGACTTTAAAGCAGCAAAGATCAAATCATTTTGAAAAAGTAGTGAAAGTGTGACTAAGATCAAACTCAATTACATCAATGTATCATATTTTTTTCTATTTGTTGCATTGCCAACCCAATGTTTTTTTTTAATTTGAGATTTCTCTATATATACACTGCCAAAATGGAAAAAAAATAAATAAATAAAATCCAGTGATAATTATTCTACATTGTATTTTTGATGTATATATGTATATTGCAAGACGTGTCCTTAGATAAATCCTTTTTTACATTTCTTGATAAGCGTTTCTCCTGACAAACCGCCCGTGCTGGTGTTCTCGTCTTTTCTCGCGAGATCTAAATTGCTGCTGCGTTGTCACACAGCGGGAGGCGTTAATCAAAGAGGACCCCCAACTAAGGTAAGGGACCACACCGAGAGCGGACAAATGTCTCCTGGGACGTAGTAAAAGTCTCAATGGTTAGATAATCACGGTTATATCCCCGTTCTGCGGTGGCAGCCGGGCCTCGGGGTTCCGGTCCGCTGCCTTCATGGTGCCCAGGTGACGAGCGGCGAAATGGGGGGACGGAGACGGCCGATCCGTTAGCTATCGGCTGCGTCTGAATATTCACAATTCTAAGATAAATAAGACTGGAAAATCACGGAGGCTCACACAGGATCAGATAGCTTCGTTTGTCGGAAGAAAGCGTGATGGCTGGGCAGCCGCGCCGGTGTTTTTGGCTAATAACCACCGCGGTAGCGTGAACCTGCTAAGGTAGCCCGGGAGGGACAGTCGGGCCTGTGGGGGACACAGGTCCCCAGAACAAGACCCTCTGGACGGACCCTGGAGGTCATCTGTGGCGCTGACAGGGCGATGCTCTTCAGCACCATGGACAGAGCCGCTGTCCTCTCACACACACGGGTTTGAGTGTATTTCGAAGGAAAAAAAACCACATTAATGTCCTCTCACATCTCTTCCGGCTGTGATCTTTAGACCACACACTCAAAGTCTAATTCCACTCCTTCGTCGGTTTAAATCCCCCAAACCAGAAAGTGTTGTGATGAACGAGTGAAGCAGATCACCTGGAAGGTGTGATGAGCAGAGAGGAGGTGCCATTCAAGTTTACACCAAACCCTTCACACCTTTTAAAATAGTCTTCTCTGGATGTGTGTGAATGTGTGTGTTAGTCGGGTTTTTTGTACTTGATTAAATGCTCTTGCTGTAATATAGGACATGGTGCGTTTGCTCTGAGGGCTTGTGTTTTTTTTTAAACAAGCGATTGTTGGAAAATGCACTCGACCGTTGGGCACGAGCAGATTGTGCGCGAGCCTGAGGCCATGGCACGGACCGGCGCTGGTTTTGCTCTCTGCCGTGACGACTGTGGGGTCAGCTGAGCGTCCACCTGCTCTGGGCTGCACAAACCATCACGTGCACCACTCTTTCCTTTCACCGCTCTTTATAAACTCGCCCTACAGGACCGAGGAGCCTGCGGAGAACGCCCCTTAGGATCTGGATTACCCCCCCAGAATATTTACACCTTCATCTGAACCATGGGGAACATTTTTGGGAACTTGCTAAAAAGCCTCATAGGGAAGAAGGAGATGAGGATCCTGATGGTGGGACTGGACGCTGCAGGGAAAACAACAATCCTCTACAAGCTGAAACTGGGGGAGATCGTCACCACGATCCCAACCATCGGTAGGTACGCAGCTAGCACGGAGCGCCTCGCCGTGCCGTTGTGTTTACTGTAGCGCCTCGCCTGTTGTCAGGGTTCAACGTGGAGACGGTGGAGTACAAGAACATCAGCTTCACTGTGTGGGACGTGGGCGGGCAGGACAAGATCCGTCCCCTCTGGAGACACTACTTTCAAAACACGCAGGGTGAGCGGGGCCGTGGGGGGGCGGAGGGCTGGCAGGGCGGAGCCTTCTCTCACCGCTGGTGCTGTGTTCAGGGCTCATCTTTGTGGTGGACAGTAACGACAGGGAACGCGTGAACGAGGCGCGGGAGGAGCTGATGAGGATGCTGGCCGAAGATGAGCTGAGAGATGCAGTCCTCCTGGTCTTTGCTAATAAACAGGTGAGGGAACCTGGGGTTTCCGACGCTCCGATCCACGTGGGAAAAGACCCGCCTCCGGGTTTTTGTTAATCCATCCTTCCTTCCTTCCTTCCTTCCTTCCTTCCTTCCTCCCTCCGCTTTTCAGGACCTACCGAACGCCATGAACGCCGCCGAGATCACAGACAAGCTGGGCCTGCATTCCCTGCGTCACCGCAACTGGTACATCCAGGCCACGTGCGCCACCAGCGGCGACGGCCTTTACGAGGGCCTCGACTGGCTGGCCAACCAGCTGAAGAACAAGAAATAGGCGGCCGCAGCGCCACGCTTTCTGTTGGTTTGGGGAACGAGGGTCCCGTTCGGTAGGTGGCAGCGGGGTTGTGGCGTCGGCGCCGTGTTTGGACTTTGATTTCCAGTCAGTTAAGGTTCGTTTGCTTTCAAACAGCCCCTTCGTGTTTCACGTCGTCCATTCTCACACAGACGCACAGCTGGAGGAGCAGAAGCAGACGTAGGAGCCAGTAGAAATCACCCGTCCACAAGCACGTCTCACTTTCTTTTTGGTTGAGGTGTCTGTCCTCCACGTGAAGAAGCGTTTTCTGTCCGTCAAACACAACCACGTTTGGGAACAATCACATGCTTTTCCCTGTAACGCTGAGGCGCTTTGCTGCTGCATGGGGAGCCGCCCAGCCCATCCTAATCTGACCCCCGTGCGCATGAAGCCATGTTTTAAAACCCCCCGGCGTAGCTTCCTGACGTCACCGAGCTCCTCTCCACCCGCTGCCAAAGGCCGGCTTGGAGTTTCTCCCTGAAAGCCCTGGTTTGTAGCGAGCTCAGCCCCAGCAGAGGAACCTAGCGCCCGTTTCTGCATGCGTTTCTGCGCTGAAACAGCCGCGTCAGCGTTTACGGCCTCCCTGCTCCCTAGGTCCCCCCGCGCATGAGCCCTCCAACTGCTTCAGATTGTCCTCTCCGCCTCTTTTTTATGCGTATCGGATGAAAACTGCAGCTGGTGATCCCTTCTTTTTGAGCAGATCCTAATAAATACGTGATTGACGGTTCTTTTATGTCAGTACAGTCGACAAGCGACAGCGTCATGACTGATACCAGCAGAATCCAGCGACGTCCGTCAGCTCCGCCGTGTGTTTGTGCCATACGTGCTGAAACCTTCTCACACACCAGTGACAACATGACCGAGTGTAAATCCACTTCCAACGCCTGTTCATATCTCAGCTGTCGTGTGTTACATCGTTTGGGGTTTTGTGGCCTTATATATAGTGACGAGTTTCATTTCTCAGCTTCTTTGTGATTTTTATTCCCACATATTTATCTGTAGAGGACGACTTGCAGATGGAGTAGATATTTATTTCTCTCTGCTCTTGAAAAGGCAGGTTTTGCACCACCGTTCAGGACGACTAGGCAAAGGTTTGTGTTTGGTAGTAGGCTCGTTTTCTTTTTTGGTTTTCTTTGGAGTGTGAAAAAACTTTGGTGTAGACCGTGTCTGTAGGGGAAACACAATCATCTGTGCAAAGAAACAAACGAAGGAATAACCCAGGACTTCTCTTCATTCATCCTGTAGCGACACGAGTAGAGTTCCAAATGTTGAAGAGGTGATTTTTCAGTGAACCAGCGTAAGCCACCAGACAAAGCCCTGCTGTATTAACAATAAACTCATTTTCTGTATGACCTGTCTCATCAACTCTGGCTGGATGTTTTCATTTCCGGTTAATGCAACTTCCGGAGCTGGCGCGATTCGGCCGGAAGGGGGCGGTATTTCCCCCCACGGGTCGCGCTTTGCAGGTCTTGCGTATCACTGCTTTTGCTTCCTTGAACGCCTCTTCCTCCTGCGGGTTTTTAATAAAGACAAAGGGGAAAAACGTGTATATTTTGCAAAAGCAATCGCTTCCTGTTAAGGTGGTCTATTAACGTCGCTTTCAGCTCTTTTAGTCTGCAGAGGAGGATTTGCAGTCTCCGTGGGAGTGGGTTGGAGTGGAGCTGCAGGCACAACCAGTTTGTGCAGGCTGTTCAGCTGGCTGGCCCACTCTCGCAGGACATGTTTGCGTGTAGCTGAACTGACAAATGCCAGATAAAAGTTTCTGCCCAAACCAGAAATGAGTTTAAGAAAACATCTGCCAGCGAACCTGAACTCTGCACAACAACACGCGATGTTTTTCACGATCTGCTCGGTCATGAAGATAAACAGGGCAGTAAAATCGCCCTGGTGTGATAAAGTTATTTTTTAATACTATGGCTGTACAGAAAAAAGGTCAAAGACCAACTTTACAGTCCACGAAGATCATTTGTGACAAAGTGGAAAACAAGAGAAATTTCCTCCAGTTGTTCTTTGTGTTGAGAGGATTTATTTATTTTTTTGTCAGACCAGTAAAAATGAGCCCTTTGTTTAAAAGTAAACAAATGCCCTGATTTTGCCTTTCTGCCCTGCAGCGGTTCGCATGTACCCTCAAATCTAGGACGATTCCACTGCACAAACACTAGATTTGCTGCCTTTATTTACAGCCGAGCAACACAAACATGTACTTTTGTGCCCAGAATCAAAGATGGGTCCGCTGGAGGTCATGAAATGCCTGCGGTGGCTCCCTGATGAGGACACGTGTCCTGTTTCTGGCCTCAGAGTGTTGGACTGGCAGACGTTTACCTCAACGGCTGCATGAAGGTGGTGAGAGGTCTCAGAGGTCGGAGGTGAGCGTCGGGTCGGCTGGATGGACACAATGATGGCTGCCCACAGAGAATTAGTACCTTAGCATTCTTTTCTTGGGTGTACTCTTCATCTCCCATTGTTTCATTGTGTCTTTGGGTCTTTTTAAACAAGGGTTTTGCTTCTGGAGTGTTATTAAACTCTCGTCGACCTTTGCTCTCTTTTACCTGACTGGTCTTTCCCGTCTGCTTGATTTTGAAATCCAACTCTCCAAATACACTTTTACCCCTTGACTTTTTTTTTAAATTTTATATATTAAAACCCTAAATAAAATGTGGATATAACAGGAATTGATATAAAAATGAAAAGAAAAGATAAAAAAAACATGTATAATTAGATAAAGCTTTTTCAATATCGAATAATAATAATAATAAGAAGAAGAAGAATATCAAAAATCGATTCTCGTTAATTAGGTAATAGTTTAAGCAATCCCTGCTGTCACAGATGGAACAACATGTGTGTTTGTCTCTCAAAAAATGAAGTTCTTCCTGGTGTGGAAGGAACTTCTATTGACGGTCTTTTAGAAAGGCAGGAACGCCAGTTTTCTTCACACCTCCATCACTTTGGTGTCCGCTAAAGCTGAAATCACAGCATCGACCTGTCGAACAATCTGCGGATGACGAACTCTGAACGCATCTTTTCAAATGTTTTGGAGGTTTCGGAGCCGGAGGATCCGCCGCTGGCGCCTGTGATTGGCTGCGCGCTGCGCCCCAACCACTGAGCTGCAGTGATTCATGGTAGACAAACCGGAGCAGCCAGAGTCCACCGAGCAGACAGCTCAGCTCCCGGCTCCACGGTGGATTCCTTCCCCCTCAGTCGAGGACGAGAATCAGCGAAACGCGTGAAAAGCGTCCGGATTGAGCTCCTTTTGGATTTACCACCTTTACGCGGACGCGCTCGGACTGAGCGCGCCTGTTTCCGCGGACGCGAAGGTTCTTCTGAGGGGGGAATGTGGATGTTTTGGACCTCCAAAGCTCTGGTGAAGTGAAGAGAAGACCAGATGACCACCGCGAAGAGGGTGCAGCAGGTGCTGCTGTGCGTCCTGCTGCCGTGCGCTCTGCAGCTCTGCAGGTCGCAGACGCGGCAAGGTTAGTGCGCGCACACACACACACACACACACACACACCTATCCTCCCTGGGAAACCTCTGAGACCAGAACCTGTTGCGCCCAGCCACCCGCGCCTCTCCCACGGGTCTGCGTGGAGCGTCCTGCCGTGGCTGATGGCGCCTGTTGGACGGTGTAGAAACTCCACCTGGAGTCAGTCGTGGTGGTTCTGCTACATCATCAGAACGGTTCTCTTTTTAGACCTTTGACCCAGTGTGAAATGCGCAGCGAGACAATCACAGGCCGGACTGTCAGATGTGAGCCTTCAGGAGCGGCTCTGTGTTTGCTTTGACCCTATTTACCTCAGCAGTGTGAGCTCACTCATCTGACAAAGACTCTCTGTCAACTGCGTGTGTGTGTGCGTGTGTGTGTGTGTTATTCCAGATACATTCCTCATCCCTGAGACTAGATGTGTCTCTAAATCACTTCTGGTCTTTAACTCATCTGTTTCACTGGGTATTTTTTTTGGTTATAAGGATACTAAATTGGTGAATTGGTGGACTTTTGTCAGTGCGCTTTTGTCGGGGCGTATTTGCGTTTAAAACCGAGGTCGAGGCTCTTTTAAACCGCCACCGTTTTGATGTTTGAAGAACTTGTTTGTCCAGCTTTGGGATGCACACACTCATTTGCCAACCCGGGCGTAAACACGGAGAGGCGGGTTGTCTGCGGACTCAGAGAGGGATTCAAACGCCCGACGGGCCTCAGACACCAGCGTGTCATCACACCTGTTGTGAAAGGATGGCGTGAAGCTTCCCGGCAGGTGCCTGTTGACTGAAGATCTGACGGAGCCAACGACCAAGCCAGCGTCGACCTTTGTGCCCTCACGTCTGTTCCACCTGCTTGGTCCCTAATCTGCAGCCGTCGGGGCCCAGTTTCTCTTTTCCTCTCCATATCCTCCCTTCCCTCCACTTGTTTACCTCCTCCTGGAACACTCCTTTTCGCTCTCCTCCTCTGTTAAAATGTTTAATCCCTGCTAACGGCCAACACCTGATCCCTGACAGGTTCTCACCGTGTGTTGGGTTACACCTGCGGTGCCGAGGACAATGCCACTTGTGCTGTAGGTGGCACGTGCAACCGACGACATCTGCTTGTGCAGATGCATCCTCACACACTGGTTTCTACCTCAAATAGGGCCATTGTGTGTGTGTGTGTGTTGACTCTATCAAAACTACGCCCCAATCCTTTTACCACCAAGATCCATCTGCCAACACTAGAAACTCTCTTTTGACAGAGAGAACCAACTCAACCAGTCGGGATTGTTGGTTTTTTTGGTTTTTTTCTCTGGTCTATTGTCTGACAGCGTGTGTTCAGTGACCTGTCGGGATTTCAGCTGCGCTTGTCGACCACGCGCTCCTGTGTGAAAAGGTCTTAAGTCTACATGTGGGAGTAGCTCAAGCAGCCTAGAATCAACAGCTCGGGTCAGCTGCTGATGGCGCCCGGGCCGGCGGGGTAGCTCCTCACCCTCGGGCTGCTCCTCAGCGGGGAAAACGCTGCCGACGTTTGGAATAGAATTCAACAGCCACCTTGGCGGGTGGAGGGTCGGAGCGTTTCGTTACAGAATCAACATTTTTCTGCCATGAATAAACATCCAAGAAAGAGTCTAATATTAGTGAAAAGGGGGACGGAAGAGAGGATCATAAACAGATCCGTTGGTTGGAAAACTCCTGGTTTAAGCGGAAACTGCCTGTGCTGGCGTCTCAGAGCCGTTTCTAATGAACTCTGTGTTCTCAGAAACACAATAAAACGATTCTTATCAGCGTTTTATGGATGGAGGTCATTGTGACTCCTTCATGCATGCAAGCACAGACATACAGATGCATGTGTATACACACACACACACACAGTGCAAGGAGGTTGGTTAACAGTCATTAGCCTTTTTATGCTCTTGGTAATCCTGTTTTTCAACTCGACCCTGTGCTAACTGTGATGGAATGTGTTTGTGAATGTTGAGCATGATCTGTGCATGAGTGCGTGTGTGTGTGCACGCCTGTTTGTGTGTGTGACACCATGAAGACAGTTCTCCTTCTACTAGAAACCTTTCAAGTCGTCTTTGGAGATCTGACTTCAAGTAGTCACAGAGATGAAACAAACTTAAAAATTAAATTAAATTAAATTAAATTAAAGCAATGGCCAAGTTTCTGTCTGCTGTTAATAAATCAGTAAGGCGATTGTGTTAGATTTTTCTGTAGATTAAATGAGTATTTTTCCTTTTTTTAAGGGTAAGCTGGTGTTTTTGAGTGAAACGTTATGGGCTGGATGACACCCAGCATGTGGAAATCTCTGCCCGCGTCTCCTGTCTATTTTCCCTGGACTGATTGTGACATTTGAGTAGCAAACAGCCTCCAAGTGCCACTGAATGGCTGAACTCCCACACGCCTTAAACAAGGCCCCGTGTTTGTCTCGGATGGCCCTGCACACAATCCTCATGTCGCTGCTACAGTCGCTTCAGGGGGTCCGACCGGACGGGGTTGCTTGTGGCAAACTAAACAAATCTCACTTCATTAAGACTCTTTACCTAGAAATGATTTAAAACGATGTCTGGGGGGACGTCGGTGCCAAAACAGGGTATTTGTTTAGGAGCCTCATCTGTGCCGTCCTCGGGCATTATCAATCATTACTGGGATTAACGGCACTTATTAACCCAAGGACATTCTTTACCGTTGCAGTGGCCGTTTGCACCGGCACCCAGAACTTCCTGAGCATGACCGGAAACTCGGAGATCCATTACAACCTCACCAAAACGTTGTACACCGGCTGCGAGATCGTGATGGGCAACCTTGAGATCACCATGATGGAGCACGGCATGGACTTCTCCTTCCTGAAGGTGAGGCGTTGAGTCTTTGGGACGCTGATCCGCCCTCAGGGTGACTCACAAAGCCAGGAGAGCACACCTCTGCCACCAGAACATTCCTGCCTCCGCCCTCGTGTGATTGATCTGATGTGTCTCCTCACCCGACAGTCAATCAGGGAGGTGACGGGCTACATCCTGCTGGCCGTCAACACGTTCAGCCGCCTGCCCCTGGACAACCTGCGCGTCATCAGAGGCAACGAGCTGTACGAGAACCAGTATGCCCTGGTCGTAATGATCAACTACCCGACAAAGGGGGGGCAGGGCCTTCAGGAGCTGGGCCTGACTCACCTTACAGGTACGCAGGAAGTCAGGGGGTTATGGTGTGTGTGCAGAGGGAGGTGGGAGCCTTGATAAGACTTCAACTCTGGGTGGTTCTGCTGTTGGAGCTCCTCCACCCACACACAGGTGTCACGCCTCCAGAGTCTCCGTCACTGCGGCAGGTTGCCGGAAGCGCCTGGCGCTCGCAAACGCTCAACCGTCAGTGAAACGTGAGCTGTGGGATGTTTGTGGGTGATGCAGTAAAGAGTCGCTGGCCGGGATGAGTCACCGGCGTGCTCGGGCATGCGGCGTTGATTTGTCTTTTGATGTGTTGATGTGTTTGTGTGTCACCTGCAGAGATTCTGCAGGGAGGAGTGAAGATCACCCAGAACAGGGACCTGAGCTTCGCCCCCAAGGTGAACTGGTTGGACATCGTGAAGGACGGAACGGCCAACATCACCATCTTTGACAACGGGCCTGAGAGTGAGTCACATCACCTGACCTGTGAATCTCTGTCAATAAAAATAAAACACAGCTGCGGCTGACCTCAAACCGGTGACAAATTGTGTGTTTGTGTGTGTGTGTGTTTTAGAGCCTTGTCACAAAGCGTGTGGCGACGTTCCGTGCTGGGGTCCGGGGAGCGACATGTGCCAGATCTGTGAGTGACTTGAGCCGTTCCCCGCTGGCGTGCAGCAGGAGTTGCTCCACAATGCGATCAGAATGAACATGAAACAAACACAATCCACCCAGAGGTGAAACGCCCCCGTCGTCTTTTTCAGTGACCAAGACCGTGTGCGCTCCTCAGTGTAACTTCCGATGCTTCGGTCGGAGCCCGGGCGAGTGCTGCCACAGCGAATGCGCCGGAGGCTGCACGGGACCCCTGGACACGGACTGCTTTGTGAGTCTTTGTGAGACACAGTAAAGACAGGACGGACGCCAGCCTCAACCTCCCTCCTCTCGGGTTTGCAGGCTTGCAGGAAGTTCAACGACTCGGGCTCCTGCGTGCCCCAGTGCCCCATGGCCCTCATTTACAACAAGTACACCTTCAGGCTGGAGCCCAACCCCAACGCCAAGTTCCAGTTTGGTTCCATCTGTGTGGCTCAGTGCCCCCGTCAGTACCCACCGAGGCTTCTGCGTTTAAAATCCGCCTCTTCTTTTGTTTTCATCCCTGCTCTCCTCTGCTTCCTCTATTCAGCTAACTTCTTGGTGGATGGCACCTCGTGCGTCCGCAGCTGTCCCGCCGATAAAATGGAGGTGGAGAAGAACGGCGTGAAAAGATGTGAACCCTGTGGAGGCCTCTGTCCGAAAGGTGTTGAGCTATATTCCTCTTCTGATTCCTGAAAAGATCAGAAGTCTTTTTTTAAACACACAGCTGATGGTTGAGAGGTAGCCAGGTATCAATAAGCTATCTGGCTACCTTTTAGCGTGTGTTTAGTTCACCTCTGCTGGCTGAATCCATGTAACTTTATATTTTGTTCTTTATTTTCCTCTCTTGTCTGTCGTCTGCCAGCTTGTCACGGGACAGGAAGTCCAAACGGAGAGACCGTAGACGCTCTCAACATCGACAGTTTCATAAACTGCACCAAGATTCAGGGCAGTCTGCACTTCCTCCTGACCGGCATCAATGGGTAAACCCTTTTTTGACGCCCATCGGCAGAAGAGTTCCCCCCAGGTGAAGGAGTGTTTTCACCGTATCCCCTCTCAACAGCGACAACTACAATAACGTGCCACCGCTCGACCCAGAGAAGCTGAAGATCTTCAACACCGTGAGGGAGATTACAGGTATGTGGCCAGATGGGTTTTCTCTTCCTCGCGGGCTGTCGTTTGGTGGAAAACTGTAAAAAAAAGTCTCCATTTACAGACATGCTGGTTATCCAGTCGTGGCCGACAAACATGTCTGACCTGTCAGTCTTCTCCAACCTCCAAACCATTCAGGGCAGAAAGCTTTACAAGTGAGTGCTTCTTCCCACTTCCGTGTTTTTGTTTTGATTCTGGTGACTACGCCTGTACGTTGTCTTGTTTTTACTACACATTCCATGAAGTCAATCTGATGAGTGCTGTGGTTTGTATCATCTTTCTCCCCATCTAGAGGCTTAAGCTCTAAGAGGTAGGCTCAGAATTAGAGTTTCCCTGTCCAGGTTTCTCTGAATCTGTCTCTCTGATCACATAAGTGGGCTATAAAAAAATCCCTCATTCGATGGTGGTGGTTTAATTACTTCTCTGCATGGTCTTTTTTCCTCTTATTTTTTCCAAATCAATCCTAAATCTCAAACATCATTGACTGCATATTACCGTGGGGAAGCTTTGTTCTGTTGCCGTGGTAACACTGATCTGGACTGCCCGGTTATGGTGGAGCTCTCTTTGCTGGTTTGTTCTGATTGCACCGAGCCGTGATGCCACCGTTCCTCAGGACTGAATGACTGTGTGTTGCTTTGCCGGCTGGTGTTCAGGGGCTACTCGCTGATGGTGGTGAAGACCCCCTCCCTGACCTCGCTGGGGCTGCGCTCCCTTCGGAAAATAAACGATGGCGGCGTCTACATAACGGGAAACAAGAATCTGTGCTACCACGACACTGTCAACTGGACGCTTCTGTTAGGCAGCAGCTCCCGCCAGCAGCGCCGCCACAAAAACATCGACATTAAGGACAACAGGCCCAGAAGCGATTGCGGTGAGTGGCGGCCAAGCAGCGGCCGTGGCCCTGTTGCCAGTAATACCGCATTTTTCTCCTCCACCAGTCAGGGAAAACTTTGTGTGCGACCCCCTCTGCTCCTCCGATGGCTGCTGGGGTCCGGGGCCAAGCCAGTGCCTGTCCTGTAAGAAGTACAGCCGGGGGGGCATCTGTGTGGCCGACTGCATGTTCCTAGCTGGGTTAGTCCGCCACCGTGGCAACAACCGCGATCACTGAAAAATGTCTTTCAAAAAGGGAAATTTCATCACTTTACAGGGACAGACGGGAGTTTGCAACGGCGTCAGGAGAGTGTATGCCATGCCACCCGGAGTGTAAGGCTCAGACGGGGAGGGAGACCTGCACAGGCCCGGTACCAGACCTGAACCAAGTCCAGGCGTGCTGCTGCCCCCCAGAGGCGGCACCGTCGCTGCTTCGGCCTCGCCGCGCTGACCTTCTTCGGTTTGCTTCCCAACAGGGAGCTGCGGAGTGTTTGGAATGCGCCAACCTGCAAGACGGCCCGCACTGCGTCTCCTCCTGTCCTGAGGGCGTGATGGGAGGCGAGGAGATCATTTTCAAATACCCGGACAAGCAAGGCCGCTGTGAACCGTGCCACGGGAACTGTACCAAAGGGTCAGCAATACCAAGATTTTCCTTTCTCTTCTCAAATCAATAAAATCCTGGGAGCGGCGTGGACCATCTTGAATGCATGTTTGTTAGGAGACTGTTCAGGCTGTGGATGACCTGATAAATGATCACACTCCTGAACAACACACACGCCAGCACACAGGCTGGTTTAAACCAGGCTACATTCAAACGTTGTATTCTTTTTTTTTTTTTCAAACTGCAATTCAAACCTGCAACTGTTTGTTGTGGGCTCAGCTGCTACGGCCCAGGGATCCGAGACTGCGTTGAAGCCTATGGGTGAGTTCACAGCGCATCTATTTGAGACCCAGATTTTTAAAAAGTGACCCAGAGGAAGTAGCTTTGGTTGGGTTTCATCCAGTTTGCTGCTCTGCTCTCGTATCATCTCCTGTTTTGTTGCCATCAGACAAACGGTCACGGGCATCGTGGTGGGAGTCATTGTCCTTCTCTTCGTTTCCTTCTCCGTGTTTGTGCTGACCCTGCTGTACCGCCGAGGTCTGGCCATTCGGCGCAAGCGGGCTATGAGGAGATACATGGAACGGGGAGAGGTCAGCCAGAGTCTGATGGCCGCGTCGTCTTTGGTTTCTTTCTGTTCAGTTTTGACTCTTACACTACCTGCCTTCAGAGCTTTGAGCCTCTGGAGCCTGGAGAGAAGGGGGCCAAGGTCCACGCTCGAATCCTGAAGCCCTCTGAGCTCCGGACGGCGAAGCTGCTGGGTAACGGGGTGTTTGGATCCGTCTATAAGGTAACGCCAGTTGACTTTACACACTGCTTCTTGCACAACTGTTGAGTAACAGTCTTTATTTCCTATCTCGCAGGGCATTTGGATTCCTGAGGGGGAAACGGTCAAGCTTCCGGTGGCCATCAAGGTGATTCATGACCGCCCTGGACAAAAGACCTTCAGCAAGCCCACCGAGGTAAGGAGGAAAAACACAACTTGTGTATCATTTGCTCACTTGTGTTTGGGCCCTGATAGTTTGTCGCACGCAGCACATGATGACGCTGGGGAGCTTGGACCACGTGAACATCGTCCGCATCCTGGGCATCTGTCCTGGGGACAGCCTGCAGCTGGTCAGCCAGCTCAGCAGCCAGGGCTCCCTGCTGGAGCACGTCAGGAACTGCAAGAACAAGCTGAACCCACAGAGACTGCTCAACTGGTGTGTCCAAATCGCAAAGGTAATGGGCTAGCCTTCTTTTCTTTTCTCTTTGTTGCTTTGTTTTGTGGCTCACAGGCTGTGCTTTGTCATCAGGGCATGTATTATCTGGAGGAGAACAAGGTGGTGCACCGAAACCTGGCAGCCAGAAACGTGCTCCTGAAGAATAATTACACGGCCCAGGTGTCCGACTACGGCGTCGCAGACCTGCTTTACCGTGACGATAAGAAGTACTTTTTCAACGAGGCAAAGGTCTGTAGCACCAAATCGCCTACAAGCACAGAGAAATCCACCAACGTCTCACATGAAAAGTTGTATCTCTTTTGGTAAAATGAAAACCAAAGTTGGATTTTCTGTTTGTGTTTCCAGACTCCCATTAAATGGATGGCACTAGAGAGCATCTTGTTTCGTAAATACACGCATCAGAGTGACGTTTGGAGCTACGGTATGTTGGAAAAGAGTCCGTTAGTCCGGCGCTGAGCAGGACAGAGCAGGTTGAACCATGTCGGTGCGTCCATGTGATGTTTGTCCAGGTGTGACGGTGTGGGAGATGATGTCCTACGGAGCAGAGCCTTACAACACGATGCGCCCGCAGGACATTTCTGATCTCCTGGAGAAAGGCGAGCGGCTGTCGCAGCCTCAAATCTGCACCATCGACGTCTACATGGTCATGGTGAAGTGTGAGTGCACCGTCTCCTTTTGAACGCACTAAACCTTTTAGCTGAACTTGGAGTTTGGTTAGCCAGATGCTAATGATGAGCCAAGCAATTATAGCAGCCTGCTAAAGTGCTAAACATTAGCACTGGCCCATATTCAGCATTGGTGAATTCAAGGCTGATTGGTGCTCCTGACAAGGCAAAGCGTCCATCAACCAGTTGACTGTATTCCGAATGTCCAGGCTGGATGGTCGACGAGAACGTCCGTCCAACATTCAAGGAGCTGGCGAATGAATTTACCAGAATGGCCAGAGATCCGCCTCGATATCTGGTGATCAAAGTAAGGGAGACTCGTTTTGTCCCGTCTCTCTTCTGCGTGGACGTTTTACTATGATGTGACTGGTGACGTGTCCACCAGGAGGACTGCAGCCAGCAGGACACAGCCCCAGACCTGGACGACCTGGATTTCAATGAAGGTGTGGACGCAGAGATGGTGAACGAGGTGAAAGAGGATGAGGAAGACGGCCTGGTTCCAGCCCCCTACTACGTGCCTCAGAGCCTCGGTCGTCTGTCAAAGATGGACTCTTACAGAGTAAGAGCCCATGTTTTTCTCCCAGAAAATGGCTTTTCTGACACTAAGTCCCTGTTCTCACACCCGTCCTTACCTCCGAAGGTGGTTCTCTCGTCATCGAATGTGGCGGGATACCTGCCGATGACCCCAGGAGTTGACAGCACCGTAAGTGAAATGCCACCATCCTCTGAGCGTCCTATAATTCTCCCTTTCGCTAACACGCATCTGTGTTTTTGACCCCCTGCAGGCCCCATGGCCTTCTCGCTCTCGGCTAAACTCGGGGCGCGCCGTGTCAGAGGGTTCGGAGGGTTGCGGCCCGGTGGTGGACGGGGACGTGAGCGAGGACTTTTCCATGTCAGGAAGCCCGAAAAGGCGCCGCAATCGCCATGACAGCGCTTACACGTCCCAAAGGGACAGCATGTCTGGAGGACTGTCGGAGACGCCGACCCCAGACATGGAGGAAGAGGACCAGAACGGATATGTCCTTCCTGGAGACAGCCCAAAGAGAGGTAGCAGCTTCATCTGCTGTTTGCTTGGCTTGTTCAGAGACCGCAGGCCACTGCGGTCATCTTGGTGTCTGACAGCATATCCAGATGTGGTCTTCTCATCCTTTTTTTGTCTGCAGACGCCCTATTTCCCACATCTCAAGGCGTCCCCGGCAGGATGGGGAAGTCTCACTCGTCCAGTCTGTTGGACGACCCCGACGATGAAGAATACGAATACATGAACAAACAGATTTGCACCAACGTCTCGCCCAGACCCAGGAGCCACTGGAGAAAGACCAACAAAAAGCGCACCTCCTCCACCTCGTCTTACACCACGGTGTGTTCTGGAGACACCACTCCGTCCATGCAGCTGAGGAGAAGTCAGACGATGAGCAGTTACAACTCCGATTCAGAGCCGCAGGGCTCCGATGATGTCAAGTATGAGTACATGGACATCAGAAGCGTCGGTAAAGATGACAGTCCTCCTGCACATGCTCCTCCTCCTCCTCCGGCGGACAGACAGCCGGCTGAAGGGGAGGAGGACGAGGCGGATGGATACGTGGAGGACAGTATCTACCACTACACCAACCGACAGCCGAAGCTGCGACAAGCTCTCCAGCAGATGAAGGCGGTGCAGGTCCAGGGACTGGTCAAAGGTCAGCTGTATGAGTACGAAGACATGGACTCCATGGCAGCAGCACGACCAGAAGAAGCGGCGGTCTATCAGAACATCCAAAGGGAAGGGGAGGGGCCAGCGGGGCAAAGCCCAGCACAGCGGTCCGGCTTTGGGGCCTACGTCAGCGTGCGGGCCGGGGTCGGGTTGGGAGACCCGGCAGCTGTTGACAGATCCTTTGACAACCTGGAATACTGGCACAGCAGGATGTTCCCCAATCCGAAGGCTGTGCAAACCTGAAGGACGTTTACAGCATCACACACTCCCCTCTGAGATGTGTTCATGAAGGAAAAATCACACAGCCTTTGACACAACTTCAAACTACGTGTGGACTTTTTTCCCCCACTTTTACGGTCTACGGCAGGCTGACTTTACGTCTCCTGCTTCAGCCTGGGGAGTGGGGGGTTTCAGAAATCATTGCACTCATCATTTTAACCTTAACACAAGCTAATTTTGTTTCGGTTTACATTTTGTAATGTACATTAAGGCCTCCGTTCACGAACAAAATCATTTGTTTCTTTTTTACTGTTGATATAGAAAATGCATTTTCTACTCAGAAATGCATTCATGTTGTGCATTTTTATCCATGCAAAGTGTGTAAATGTTGTCCTGCCTTCTTTTATCAATACAGTGTTTCAAACCAAACCTGTGCTTCATAATCTACTTTGGTTGAGTTTTGCAGGTTTGGAAGTGTTAGGAAATACTTTCGGTCATTTAAATTGCATTTAAGCTAAAAAAAAAAAACAAAAAAACAATAAAACACTGCAACAAATTTAACTTTAGGGAATTAAGCGCGGCGCGTTGGGGTCGCCGTGACGTCACGCCGCCCTGGCGGAGTGGGCGGGGCTTAGAGGGCAGCTGCCGGAGGCTGGTTAGCGGCGGCAGCGACTGAATTGCGGGGAATCGCTGCCGTGTTTGGTCGACGGGTGACTGAATTTCCACTGCCAAGATGTCAGACGACGAGCATGAGCAGACGATAGCCGAGGACATTGTGGTCACCAAGTACAAAATGGGTGGTGACATCGCAAACCGTAAGTAAAGTGAATGGATTAGCCAGCGGCGTTAGCATGCTAACTTTAGCCGCTCGGTCGCGCTAACGTTAGTTTCCCCACAGAGCAGCAGCGACTAGAGCAACCATGTGGTTCGCATACAAGCCACAAAAATGCTCCCAGCGCTGGCGAGCAAGCTACCCGACAGGTGCAGCTGCTCGCCTGTAGCCCATGCTAGCCTCACGGGGACTGTAGCTCGGTGTTCATGTTGGGTTTGAACATAGCGGTACCCTGACGTCGGATGCTAACTGGTGTTAGCCCGCTAACTCGGCTCAAAATGTTGCCCTGTCAGTCAGATAAGCAAACGGTAACGTGGGGAAAGATAAGTCCATGGCCACAGATGTTCCACTTCAGAGCTGAACAGCTTTCAGTCTTCACTGAAATAATAATTAGTGATTATGTTGACATGCTTGCAACAATATATTATCCCTCTTGCTGTTTTATTCAAGCTGCCTAACCCTAACCTTGCCTCCCATCTCCTTTTTAATCCATTCATTCAGAGGCTCTTCGTCTGGTGGTGGAGTCGGCCTGTCCCGGCGCGTCAGTGCTGAGTCTCTGTGAGAAGGGAGATGCCTACATCATGGCTGAGACTGGAAAGGTCTTCAAGAAAGAAAAGGAAATGAAGAAAGGTTAGACAAAGAGGACATTAGTGGGGCTGGTGTGGTTTGCGTGATCTTCAGTGGACCCCCGTAGACGGATATTCAGATACAGTAATGCAGGTAGTGTGTCGCAACTTGTGTTTGGATCACCAGGGTTCATTTACGGTGGCTCGGTAGGACAATGGAAGGTCATAAGATGGGCCCGGTGTTACCTGTCCCATCTTTTAAAGTGATGTTCCTAAACTTGTGGATTCTTTCCAGTGAGGATGTGGTGGTTTTCTTTCCCTCTTCCAGGCATTGCCTTTCCCACCAGCATCTCAGTCAATAACTGTGTTTGCCACTTCTCTCCCCTGAAGAGTGACCCTGACTACACGCTAAACGATGGCGACCTGGTCAAAATGTAGGCACCGAGAACGCCTCGCCCGTCTGTCTCTGGTCTCCGCGTGTGTTGCTTTCGCTTACTTCTATGTGATCTTGGCTTGTGTGTGAGGAATATTCCCCTCGCTGTTGTCCGCTGTCTGTGTGTGTCCAGTGGCAAATGACAAGTAAGGTCAAACATATTTCTGGAAGCGTGTTTGATCCTGTTTAGAGGGGGTGTGTTGGAGTTCAGTTTGGATGCTCACCTGTCAGCTAAATCCAAAAACTCCTCTCCCTCCTCTGATGGTTTACCTTGTGTAAGGAAGCCCGGTCATCTTAATTGTTGCGTTGCCACATGCGTCCTCTGAAACCTCATCTGTGTTGTGTGTCTTGTTGCTTGATGTGTGTGTTTAGGTTATGGCCTGGTCTCATTGACCTCTTGACCTTTCTGTTACACCTTTAGTTTGGTGGCAGTAATAGTTGATGTCTTTGCTGACACGCGTCCGTCATATTTGTTACAGCGTAGTTGCAGTTAAGCCTGAACTTCACTGGACACAATCAGTGAAATCTTTTTCAACACACACTTTTAAACGTCTTTTTTGACTTTTTGCAGAGATCTTGGGGTTCATATCGACGGCTTCATTGCTAATGTCGCCCACAGCTTTGCGGTGGGAGCCAGCAAGGTAAGACTGTGGCGGAAATGCGGTTTTGGGGCATTCTGCTGGTTTCTTGCTGCAGCTTCTTTCCTCATTTGTCTGGTTCAGGAGAAGCCCGTCACAGGCCGGAAAGCCGACGTCATCAGAGCGGCTCATCTGTGTGCTGAAGCAGCCCTTCGCCTGGTTAAACCCGGTAACCAGGTACGCAGGACTGCTAGTTCCAGCTGGGTCCTTTCAGTTTTTCCAGCATGTTGTTGTTGAAAGCAGTTTATGTCCGTCATGAGTGTCTAATCCCTGGTTGGAAGAGGTAAACGCCCACTTTTTCAAACTTTAGCATTCAAATGGCGAAGAATGACATTTCTAAAGTGTGTGTATTCTATTTTCTTGTTTCTCAGAACACCCAAGTAACAGAAGCCTGGAACAAAATAGCCCAGTCGTTCAAATGCTCTCCGATCGAAGGTGAGCGCCTCGTTCCTATTTTAAAGCGCTTGGGTTTTGTTACAAAGAGGCCTTCTGATGGAGATGGTTCAGTGTCTATTTGTGACTCTTTTCTGAAGGGATGCTGTCTCACCAACTCAAGCAGCACGTCATAGATGGAGAGAAGACCATCATCCAGAACCCCACAGACCAGCAGAGGTGTGTTTGGGCGAGAAGGAACATCACATGTGTGAAGGGGAAAATACGCTGTGTGGCTCTTCAGCCTAAACAAAAGATGTTTTTAATAGTAGAAAGCCATTTCCCAGTTGTCTACTACGGTCGGTGTGTGTTGTATTAAGTGTTAGTGTTTGCTAGGAAGGACCATGAGAAGGCTGAGTTTGAGGTGCATGAGGTGTACGCCGTGGACGTGTTGATCAGCACCGGTGAGGGGAAGGTCAGTGGTTCCTTGCATTGCTCTTTAGTCCTGAGCCATCGTGCAGTAAAAGTAGTTTGTGCTTTTTATTTCTTTCTTTCTTTCTTTTCCTCCGTATCGAACCAGGCCAGAGACGGAGGCTTGAGGACCACCATTTACAAGCGGGACCCCAGCAAGCAGTACGGCCTAAAAATGAAAACGTCGCGTATGTTCTTCAGTGAAGTGGAGCGCCGCTTCGACGCTATGCCGTTTACTCTCAGGTGAGGACACCTTGAGGGGAGCAGCAAGCTGATCAAATACCGGTAAATTAAAGCTGTTTTTTCTCTCTTTATTTTTTTTAATCAGGGCATTCGAGGACGAGGCTAAAGCCCGTCTCGGTGTGGTAGAGTGTGCGAAGCGTGAGCTGCTGCAGCCCTTCAGTGTGCTGCAGGAGAAGGAGGGTGAGTCTTTGCTATCACCTTTACATACTTGAGCTCTGTACAGGTTTTTGTCCTGAGCCGTCGTCTGTGTGCCCGCTTTCTCAGGAGAGTTTGTTGCTCAGTTCAAGTTCACAGTGCTGCTGATGGCCAACGGCCCTCACAGAATCACCAACGGACTGTTTGATCCCGACCTCTACATGTCAGAGTATGAAGTACAGGACCCAGAACTTAAGGTTGGGAATTCGTCCGATTCACTGCAAAAATGACTGAATCAAATAGTCTTTTAACTTTGAAACTGCTCTCGCAGACTTTATTACAAAGCTCGGCGAGTCGTAAAACACAGAAAAAAAAGAAAAAGAAGGTAGGTTCTTCTTTTTGTTGACTTTGTATCTGGTGCCGATCTTAAAAATAGTTTGAGTCAAATGATGTCGAGTATAACTCAACTTATAACTTACTTTCTAGGCCTCAAAAACAGCAGAAAATGCCACCAAACATCCAGGCGAAGAAAGGGAAGCTGCAGAATAAGCACTGCCTTTTCACAACCGGAAGACCCCACTGAGGAGCAGAACAGCAGAGATTTCCCCAGAACTGAAAATTAAACAAATAATGAAGAAATTTAAATTAAACATTACCTACATGGACATATTTTGCATTCACCATAGAACTTCAGTGGAGTTGTGTCCCATTATCAGTTTGATCAGTTTCCTTTTCAGGTGTCGGGAATTAAAATGTCTAATTCCCCCTGATGGTGACAGAAATGTTCAGCTCGTTCCGACATCCAGATTTTAGATCAATGATCATCCTCTTTTTTTTAAACCTGTGGAAATACATGGATTGACTCGATCTTCTTGACCCATTTTCTTTACAAATACTCAGTGAAGGATTGCTAAACTCATTATGTCATTAAAATGAAATTTATACATGAGTTTGTAAAATGTATGGATTATACTTTTATTATCAAGGTACAAACCATAATTTCAAAAGTTTTGAATCGTGTTTTAAGCAAAACGATACCAGGCAAGGTTTTTCCACTTTGCATCAAACTGCACTTGTAGTAAAGAAGGTTTTATGGTACAAAACTGCCACATTTACTGCCACTCCCTTCCAGGGTCCTGGAAAAAAGTTACAGTTTGAATAACTTTTCTTCCACTCATTTATGCTTTTCAACAATATTCATCTTGTGAAGCATGAAAAAATACACGATTTTTTGTCTTCTTTTGAGTTGGATAATCATTCTGAATCTGTTTTACCTTAAGGTCTTGAAGCTTGGTGGGCAAATGGAACTTTACATCCATTCAAATAAAAACATTTTCATACATTTGCTTTGTTTCAGCTCTTTTTTAGACTGCTCAAATGAGAAAAAGACATTTTATATGATGATGTTGGCAAAAAAAAATATTTTTCACGTCACTTAGATGACATGGCACAAAATCGTGTAGGTTCTTCCTAAAAGCAGATAAAATGTAGACAAAAAAGATGCAATTAGCAGATATTCCGGTAGTTATTTACAGAGGGTTCGGTCCTGTCCGATAAAACTACATTTCCCAGCGTGTAGGTGAGGCAAGATACTTGGCGCAGGAATATGACGTCACTGACTTATAAATACCGCCTACTTTCTTCGTCACATCCTCTTTCCGTTGCTCTTCTCGTTTGAGGTAAGCGTTTGAATGTTCTGATAAAAGAATCCAATCTAATCACTCGGTTTTTAAAGTCATCATAAAGACTTACAACTGTATATCCCATCTCTTCACAGAAACTTCTCCACACGATGAGAGCCAAGGTAGGATGATCAGCACGTCCCAACAATATTTAAGTGTTTGTTCCTCAGCCTGCACCTAGCTTATTCCGCTAGCTGACATGTGAACGCTTTGTGCTTGTTTATGTTGCTTACTGTTAAAGATACAAGAAACTGCTTACATCTCTAACAGTTCGTTAAATTTAGTCTTTACGGCATATATCAAAACTTGTAGTAATGCAGTAATTTTGCTTGCAACCAAACCCTGCCTCGGACCAGCCAATCTTGAGATATACACTCTATATGTGTATCTGTAGTATTTAGCGCGTTCACTGCAATGTGTTATTATATATATATTTTTGTAATATTATTTGTTACAGAGAATAACCGGGCCTAAATGCCTAGTAAATGTTTTTTTACGTACTAATAAATGTTTTTTTTATTTTAGTGGAGGAAGAAGCGCATGCGCAGGTAGGCAATCGCGATCTATTTACAAGCTGTAAAGATTAAGTTTAAAGTCTTAAGATTCTTGAAAATTTCCAAACGTAATCGAACTGCAGTCTTTAGCTAAGATACGCGTTTTAACGTAGTCAACCTTTTAAATTCTTTAATTTTATATTTTAATTGCCTTGTACTGATGTTGAAAATCAACCTATTTATATTGCTAATTTGCAGTAAATGGGATGAGAGTAGCTCAGCTGTGTAAATTTGGCAAATCAATTCCACATTTCCTAAGTTACTTTAAGATTTAGGTCTTGGAGTTGCTTGCTTTTGAAAAGAAGTGTGTTGTCTCAGTGTGTATCATCAGTTCTGCTTTCAACAGGCTGAAGCGTAAAAGGAGAAAGATGAGGCAGAGGTCAAAGTAAGCCCTCGTCTGCCAGCTGGGATCCAGTCAGAGCCTCTTCAGATGACCTACTCGTGGCTGAAGTCGATCGAGGCACTTAAACCCTACATTGGACTTCAGATGACTGCACGAGGAGTCTGCTGTGTCCACCTGGAAGATGGCTGAAGGAGCTGGACAAGCTTATGACATCAAAGCCTACAGCTGCTTTGTTCATGGACCATAATGTTATAACAAGCTGGTGTGTTGAACAATAAATGACTTTAAATTTCGGTATGTCTGGTTTGATTTTTGCAGCGTGGTTAGCAATTTCAGAAATTCATGTCAACATAACAGCTGTATGTACACATGGCACAAGAAGCTTGACTGTTAAATGCAAATGCTTAAAAATGGTTGTTTACCAAGATTTGATTTTAACCTAGTTTCAGAGGCTTACAGTAGGCCAGTGGCACTAAAACAAGATTGATGGCCTAAATTAATATCTAAAGTTTAGATATTGAACTCTATACATTCTGAATTGGCCTCTATAATTAGCTCTTAAAAAATGATCTTTGATCTGCCTTTTGGGTAGACCATGTCAAATTGCAATATAATGTTAAAATCAAGTTTAAAAGCTGTACATTATTGGTTCAAGAACTAAATGGATAATGTCTTGAGCTGTAGCATCAAAAACTAAAGTATTTTAACCACTGAATAAAGTTGTTTAACTAAATGTTTTTCGAGTATATGGAAGCAGCAACAATGTGTAAATAAACCATTTAAACGTGTGTATTGAATTTCGCATTCTTGTATTACTGCCAGGAGTCGTTAGTCGTGCTTCCGCGAGGGGGCGCTGAAAGTGCTTTTCGTACTTTCCGATATTTCACCGTAGAAGAAGAGTTAACATTGTAAACACACGAATATGGCTGACGAGAGGGGTGGAGAAGACAACATTAACGACAATATGGGCAATCAGTTACAGCTTTTACCAGGTAACGCTTAATTCAACATTATTTGGATGATCTCAACGCTAAGAGCTAAAATTCTCCCTGGACACGCTCTAACATTTCAAACTATGACTGTCATGTTTTCTGAATCCGCTTTTACTTTCATTTTATGTTTACAGTCATGGTGACTTAGGTTAGGAATTGATGGTGCATTTGTTTTGTGCTGCTACAGACAATGAGGAAGAGGAGGAGGAAAATGACATGGAGACAGAAGACCGAGACAGCGAGGATGCAGAGAAGCCAAACATTACTTTTGACCCAAGTCTTCCTACGTCACATGCTGTGGGTGATGCCTAGACCCTCGTTATTTATTGATTTTTCTAGCATGCATAATGATAACTAACTCCATTAACTTTCAGCTTCACCGTGTTATGCAAAATGTAATCTTTAGTTAATAATGTGTTGATTCTGGCCACTTTTTTGGCAGTACTTGGGTTCAGACATGGAGGAGTTTCATGGCCGTACGGTGCACGATGACGACAGCTGTCAGACCATCCCCGTCCTGCCGCACACGGCCGTGATGCTGGTGCCGGGTCAGACCCTACCTCTGCAGCTCTTCAGGCCGCAGGAGGTCAGCATGATGCGAAGCGTCATCCAGAGGGATCGCACCTTTGCCGTCCTCGCGCACAGGTTGGAGACCACTGCGTCCAGCAGGAACCATCCCAGCCTCGCGCGGGGATGGTTCAAATTCAAATTACCTCTTTGTTTTGTTTTATTTCTTTCTGCAGTGATGCTGGTGAGCCTGTGGCAGAGTTTGGGACCACAGCTGAGATCTATGCATATCAGGAGGAGCAGGAATATGGCATTGAAACTGTGAAAGTAAAAGCTGTGGGGAGGCAGAGGTTCAAAGTGCATGAGATCAGAACTCAAGCAGATGGGTATGTTAAAGGAACCCCGAAGACAGTAAAATATTGTTGACAACTCAGGAGTTTGTCTGAAGACATGAACAACATCCTCTAAATATCACATTTTATTATTATGCTCTAGAATGGGAGTACTGCATTTCAAAGTTTTATTTCTAGAGACTTACTTGTATTTGTAGGTCATTTAAAGATGCTAAGACATTACCCTTTATATTAACAGAGTGAAATCTGAGTCTGTAATATTTCAGAGACCGTCTTAAAGAATATTTCCCAAACCCAATCAGTTTGGGGCACAGTCAGGAAGAGCGAGCACGGGAGCAGGATGAGTTCAGAGCTCGGAAGTCCTTCCCCCAGGACTGATCAGAAAGGTCTGCTCTGACTTTTGAAGTCATCTCTTTCTGCTCAGGATCAGACAAGCCAAAGTGCAGATCCTTCCGGAACGCATCCTGCCAGGCCCGCTCTCAGCCGTGCAGTTAACGCCTCTCTCCAGACTCCACAGGCAGCCCTCCAAAGCCCCCAACCCCAGCAGCAGACAGGCTCAGTGTTGGCAGAACCATTACAAGAAGGTCAGAGAAACCGTCTGCAGCACCAAGCCACCCGTCAGCTCTTAAAACAGTAAACCAGCCCGGGAAAGGCTAAACTAGACAAAACAATTCAGAAATTTAAAACATCCCCATCATTTAAACATCAAATTTGAAAAATAGATTGTTGATGAAAGGCTTAATTACTTAGTAATTGGTAGAAAATTGAAAATCTGTCACAGTTTGGATATTATGTGTTGTATATAACCCTGGCTCTGCCTTTGCTCTTTAGAAGTTCCAGTCGGCCAGTTTGACACCATGGCCACCCTGGGTCTACACACTGTATGACTCGGTAGGTATGGAGGTCCTGTACGCTGGCACCACATGCAGTCAACGTGGTACCAGCCCACCGTGTTTGACCCCACAGGAGTCGCTCATGAACAGAGTGAAGAAGCAGCTCCACGAGTGGGATGAGAACCTGAAGGACGACTCTCTGCCCTCCAACGCCGTAGGTCAGCCTCTGCTCAGCCGCCCTTCTGCTGGGGGTCCTTCCTCCCTCTCACCACCCCCCCTCCTGTCAGACTTCTCCTACAGGGTGGCGGCCTGCCTGCCCATAGACGACGCGCTGCGACTGCAGCTGCTGAAGATTGGCAGCGCCATCCAGAGACTCCGCTGTGAGCTGGACATCATGGACCGGGTGAGGGAAGCTCACCGGCCTCTCAAGGATCAGACGCTGCTGTTTGAAGTTCCCTTGGCACAGAGTCTCTCTGGAGCGTCGTCGCTCTCTTGCTTCATTTCAAAGTTCAAAACAATTGAGAGATTATTAGGAATTATGTCCCGAATGTGTACTGTGATGTATGCTGACATCTCTTAGGAGCCTGATTGTTAACTCTGGCCTGCGAGCATTAATAACTCCTGCCTTTCCTCCACAGTGCACTTCACTTTGCTGTAAGCAGTGCCAAGACACAGAGATCACCACAAAAAATGACATTTTCAGGTGACAACTACACATTAGGTTTAGTTGATATTGATTATTTTTGGCATTTTTTAACATTTATATTTTAGATTTGAAAGACAATGTGACACGTCTGACCCGTTTGTCTGTCCTCTCCAGCCTGTCCCTCTACGGTCCGATGGCGGCGTACGTCAACCCTCATGGTTACGTCCATGAAACTCTGACTGTCTACAAGGCCAACAACCTCAACCTGATTGGCAGATCATCTACGCTGCACAGCTGGTTTCCAGGGTAACTCGGCGCGTTTCGGCCGCAATGATTGAATCTTCGCAGAGCTGAATCCAGATATTTTGGAACGCTTGTGCTCACATTCACGTCTGTGATAGTTCTGCGGGCCTAGAGTGGCTAGAGTGAACTCCACACCTGAATAAACGCTGATGGTGAACCCAGGCAGAATATTTGTGACCTTTTTCTTGTGCACGCAGGTACGCCTGGACCATTGCACAGTGCCGAACCTGTGGCTCGCACATGGGTTGGAAGTTCACAGCCACTAAGAAGGACTTGTGCCCCGCACGCTTCTGGGGCCTGACCCGCTCAGCGATGCTCCCCCGTATCCCCTCGGAGGAAGGTGACGAAGGGCGGGAGGGCTCTCGTCTCTTTTGCGTGTGATATCGGACTCCTTGTCCCACAGCGCCTCTCAAGCATGGATGTTAATCAACTCTGCAGTTACTTTCAGCTACCGATCAACACACGGCCTCCCCCCCAGCAGCAAACCCAGCTTCTTAGTTCAAAGGTCACGGGGACGAGTGGTCCTCCGAATGGAACTCATTCTTGCTGTCATTGTTTCTCAGAGCACTGTGTTTTGTTTTGTTTTTTGATACAGGGACAAAGTCGAGGAGAGATGAGACAGATTGCCATTAGATCATGTGCTAACGTCATAGCCTGCAGCTTCCCGACCTGCTGATTTTGAGGCTGTTGCAGGTTTAAACCCAGATTTAACTTCAGATGTTGTCAGATGGCGGCTGTGGCTGCGTGCATACCTGAGGGAGGCCTTGTTGGTAAGCTCTCTATCTTACTCGGAGATGGTGTTTTCTGATCTCGTGTCAGTCGACAAGCACTCATGTTTCGATTCGATGCTGATATCTGGGATGGTGGTATTTAATAGGATGTATTTTTTTACGTAGTAGTGCAAACAAATTCCCACTCTCATATCTTCACACCAGTTTTGCTATGTAATGAAACAGATGTGGGAACGATACGGTGTAAATGTCAGTGTAATTGGTTGTTTTTCTGTATATTAAAGAGGCAAGCACGAGCTCCGGAGGAGATTATAGCGCTCTCGATGCCTAAAGGCCAGGTTTGAATTCACAGAGAGCTCAAAGGGCGTGTCTGTGACTCAGGCCAGTGCAAATGAAGATTCAAAGAGAAGACGAGCTTTAGATTTTTATAACAAACTGTTCTTGATTTGCAGTTTCAGTGCAGTTTTTTGCTACTCTGTCGATCAGCACTGGCATTAGTTTGTGAAAACGGAAATGTAAAAACAAGACGGTATCTGTAATTGTTGTGATGTAAGTGGTGAATGAAACTAATTTCTCACTCACATTAAAGAGCTTCAAATTCTCGCAACATCCCAGATCAGATAACATGTCCTTTATATTACGAAGAGAGTCTGTCTCAAAGAATCTTACCAATCTTAAGAATCTTAGCTGCTTGGTGTAAGTCTGAGCCTTCCCAGTGGTTTCTATAGTCGGTAATTGTTCAGACTCTAGACACACAAAGGCACCGACGGCCGTGGTCCTCAGCTGGACAGTGGAGCCCCGGGAAGGCTCCTGTAGAGCACACCGACCGGGGTCAGAAGCTTCTTGGGGGATCCGGCTGATCAGAAGGTAACTACAGGGGGTTAGCGCAGCTGTTCCGGCTGGCCGGCAGCATCAGGACCGGGATGCCGGGGGCTGGCTGGGCCCACAGAAGTGTACTTGCATTCCTTCGGGCCGTGTTTGTAATCTTGTAGATTATGTCGACAAGGGAGGACGTGCAAAGGCAAGAGTTTCTCTTTTTTAGAAGCACGCAGAGCAGATTGTGTGGGAACATGACATGGGCACGTAGCAAACGTGTCTTTCGCGTCACAGTTTCCTCGACCAATCACGGCGCTGCATTCCGTGACGTCACAGGCCTGACATCCGGAAGCAATGAAAACAACTTGAAGACCCTCCCAGTAGCCACTGAATTTTTCCTGTCGACATATAGTTTTTTTATTAACTCTAAAAAACTGTATTACCAAGCTTAACTAAAGAGGTTTTTTTTGCTTTCGAATGAGCGCAAAGTTGGTTTAAAATGTAAAGCGCTTTTTGCAGCCTGCCTCGCGTTAGCTCCGTCGGACTAGGCTAACGGCCAGCGCTAGCCCGCAGCCCGCAGCCATGCCTCAGGAGCGGGAGCAATCTCTGCCTCTGGTCCGCTCCCTCAACAGCCGAATCCCCGTCGTTGCTGTGTTCTGTAACCGAACCCCCCGCGTCGTTCGGCCGGTGTGGATTGATTTCTTTGGTAATCCTCAAGCCTATGACGACCTACAACCAGGGACTGGGCGGAAAATGACTACCTTTGTCGGTAAAGTTGCATTTGTACTAATGCAGCTGTGTGCTTATGTTTGGATACGAGTGTTGTAGTAGTCGTGCGTTAATATGGTCTCAAAAACTCAACTTTAAGGCTTTTGTTGATAGCTTTGGTCATTTTCCTGAATGTTTGATGCTTTTTGAAGGTCACCCGTGGATGTTCAGAGATGCAACCACTGATGAACCACTCAAAGTGAATGGCAAAGAGCTCTTTCTTCCCAAACCCACAGAAGGTGTAATTGCCAATATCACTTTACCAAGTAAGAATTTAAATGTTTTTTAGGAGTTATATTACAGCACCATTATCAA
>CAAE01014979.1:492602-521540 GCA_000180735.1 Tetraodon nigroviridis
CACCAGCGAAGAAGACCAGGGCTAGGGCTAAGGCAGGTAGCTTCAGAGCGGCTATGAGGGTATAGTCGGCAACAAACAAACATGGATAAAAAGAAAAAGCCCTTCCAAGTGACCGCTTCATCGGTAAGTTGCTTTGAGAAGGAAACCAACATTTTCGTTTAAAAATATAATGGTTAGACGGCCAATGTCGTCAGCAGTGCTGCTAGCTAGCGGAATTCTAGTTATATGCTAACGAATAACTGTGACAAGAAAAGCAAAATAAGGCACGAATTCAGGTGAATTACATTTATTATTACTCTGTTTCTTATAGCTAGTGGATTTGAAAGCTGAACTCTACAGGAAACAGGAGCAATTCAAACACGACAAACTTGGACAAGAAAACGCAGGAGCCGGATTAACACCAAAACCCAAACTCAAGGTAAAGCGTTGATTATTACTTGTTTGTATTCTCAACGTAAGTCATTGTTACCTCATGCTTCAAGTAAGATATATCATTGTTATATATAGATATATGTGTGTATATAGATATATGTGTGTATATAGATATATGTGTGTATATAGATATATATATGTACACTTATATATTTCACCATTTGTCTTATGTCCATAGAAGCCGAATGTCTGGAGCAAACAGAACGCTGGTGTTTCGGCCAGAGCTGAGAAGGATTCCGAACAGCTGGCAGAGGAACAGGTTAATCTAGACAAAGCAAGGTGAGCAACCTGCACAGTGGTGGGATTTTAATCGTCTGAGTTACAACAGTGGTTTGCAAAAGACCTGAAATCTCATGCACGTTCTTATAACAGACAGAAGCTGGAGGAAAAGGCCAAACTCTATGACCAAATGGCAAAAGGCGACTTTCCAGGTCAGTATTTGATACACGGTGTGTTAATATTCAACAATTGTTGCTGGTTTTTTTGTTTTTGTTGCAGTTGTAACTCACAGTGTAATTAACATGTCATTTAAAATGGCAGATGAAGAGACGGAGGGATTGTATCTGGTCGACTTCACCCAGAAGATCATCGATAAAAAGAGAGAAACACACTTCCAGAGAGAACAAGAAGATGAAGAACGAATCAGCTCCTCTCCTGTGCCGCCTCCTGAAAACCCTGATGAAGAATGGTATTATCTGTTGAGTTACAGACTTTTCAGCACCTAGACTACCACGCGTATTTTTCTAACATATGCGTCCTGTCGGTTGTTCTGGTGCCATCTCCTTTCTCCTCAGGGTGGATTATGTGGATTCTTTGGGCCGATCTCGACGGTGCATGAAAAAAGACCTGCCAGATTTTACAAAAATGGACCAAGACCTGAAAGGAAAAGGGTAAAAATTCGACCCCGACGTAGTTCATGTTCGGGGCTTCCTGAAACTTAAACTCATCGCCAACTTTCATGTTTGTGGTTCTTTTTCTAGAACAATCTCCATTGACAAGACCCTGCTGTCAGAGGACATGCGGCGGGAGCTGCAGAGGCAGGAGTGGGAAAGGGAGGAAGAGGAGGCCATGAGGAGGCCTGTCGGACCCATTCACTATGAAGACATCAGAGGACAAGGTGACCACCACAGCACCCTGGAGCTCCCGTCTGACGCTCGTTAGGAATAATCACCACCGGGGTTCTGTCCTGTGTTTTCAGAGGCCCGGTATCTCGCAGAGCTCTACTTTGCCTTCTCCCATGATTATATCATCGTACAAAGCAGAGGTAATCGCTGGACCTGCTCACAGACCACTTGACACTGCTAAAAACGGGCTTCCTGTCTCCTTCATTTGGCTCATTTGGTTTCTTTCTGTTCGGCCCTTCAGACGACAGAGCAGCGCACTAAAAGGGAGCAGCTGAAGGACAAAAGAAAGGCCATCCTGCATGCCACACTGGCTAAAATTAGGAAGAGGAAGATGAAGCCGGCCAAGCTGAATGGCACTGAGGAGAACGAAGGTCAGAAACCTCCCTTTGAACTGCAGCTTTGAGCTGGAGTCGCACCGTTTATGCTTGAACTTGTGTATCAAGTTTAAACTTGCATTCACTTGTTTGCCGCCACAGAGGAGGATGAGGATGAATTGATGGGATCTCCACCTCCGGAGGGAACATCCCAGAGGTCAGTATAGTGAAGAGGGTGGAAGTGGAGATCCAGGAGAGGAGGGACACCAGACCCGGAGTTCCTCACGTCAGAAAATGGGACAGAGGCAAAGGTAAAGGTGATCTGTCACTGGTCCAAGCCTCGTTACCAACCGGCGGAGTCGTTCATGCACTTCTTCAACACTCTTCCTTTTATTCCAGAGTTTATGTTCAGTGAATGGAAAAGTCGGCGTCGCGAAGAGCGCGACTCTGAATTTGCACCTCCAACTGACTACTTTGCTGTGGAGAAGAGGCAGAGACCAGAAAAGACTAAACCTCCGGTGTATAAATGGATGAAAGAACCGAGAAGAACCTTTGAGGGGGGGGAGGAGGAGGAGGAAGCACAGACCCAGGCCCGAACGGCCGCCTCTCCTCCTCCTCAGCCTCAACAGCCCCCAAGTGCTCCAGTACCAACCCCCCCGTCACCTCCACATCCTCCGTCAGTGTCAGCGCCCGTCTCCGCTCCTCCGTTTCATCCGCAGTATCCCCCACCTCCATTTTATTTCCCCTTTCCTCCACCTCCTCCTTTTTTTGCTGGCCCGTCCCACGTGTATCCCCCTTTCCCACCGCAGTACCACAACCCTAACCCTCATCAGTTGCCCCCCCAGAACCCCGCCCCGTGTCCACCGCAGCAGCCTGCACAGCCTGCAGAGGAGAGCCAGACCAAGGTGCCTGCACAGAGTCTGGACGACATGTTGTCCTTTTACCGGAACTCCACATGAGCAACCCAACAGCCCGCTCAGCCTCTTTTGGTTGTAAGCTAATATTTTAGGTTTTGATGCAGTCAGAACTCTAAGAATTAAACATTTAAATAAACACATCCTCACAGCTGGATATTTTTCAAACTTTTTTTTTAAAATTCAATCTGAATAGTTCCCCATTAAAATAAGTGTTGTTTTTAAAGCAGCGCCCACTAGATGTCGCTGCTCCCCAACATCGAATATTCATTTATCCACCATTTGTGGATGGAAAGTATTACTAAATGAAAGACCTTTGTTGACCTCTTCTCTGGAACTCATCCCTTCCATGATTGAGAGGAGTGAGTGACTGCTTTTATTGCCACCGTAGATCCAGCAATACTGCAGATATTCCTCCCTGGAGAATCAGGTCTGCGTGCTCTCTGCTGAAATGTGATAGTTAATTGTCCTTCGCCTGAGACCTGAAACATATCAGGAAACGACTGCTCTGAACAGTTTACAAGAGTTGGAATTACAATTTACCCAGAGATCAAAGCGCAGATGGATCCACACCGCTCTTTAATCTCATAATGGCTTGATTTCTGCCCCGTTGGTTTCCTCTCTGGGGCAGAATAATAGGCGCTTTGGCACTTGTTTGAGCTCTGAATTTCCTGTATGAAGAGGTGGTGACGCTTCCCGCTGTGGCTGTGGACACTTGGTCTCTGCACAGGCATAAACATCCCCCATATTTGTTCCTGTGGGCTCCCGGCGGCCACTCGGAGTGGGAGCGGGGGAAAGATTTCCTCGACTCTTCATTTAAAGTCAGTTTCCCAGATTCTTGTTGACAGTCACTCTGGGCTGAAACCACCAACCCAAAAGTGTGTCCGCTCGACGGCGGCTGACTCCACCTCGGTGACGGTTTAATTCAGATGGGAGAAAACGGCAGCGTGCTGTTCTCATTAAGAACCTAAATGAGCTTTAGTGAGCTGCTACGTTAACATAAAACAAGTGGAGTGAATTAGCAGAAAACTGGCTCGTTTAGGGATAATAGGCTATTAGGACCATCAGGAGGAGAGGCGTTGCTGTGCCAAGATGCAAAATTAGACAACTAGCAGGATAATGAGAACAGTCTGTCATTACTGGGAAAAATACAACTTTTAAAGGAGACCAAGTTTGCTAAGTCAGAGAGGCAGAAAAAGATGTGTGTGTGTGTGTGTGTGTGTGTGTGTGTGTGTGTGTAAGAACTGTTGTAATAGTTCCCATGTAAAATATGTTACAATCCACTAGGATTTCGCCGTAGGTCGTCCTCTCTAGAAGGACACCTTTTCTTTGTTTTGGGACTCCCAGTGACTCTCCTCCTCCTCCTCCTCCTCCTCCTCCTCCTCCTCCTCCTGTGGGCTCTAACGGCCTCGGCCGCCTCCGTCAGCGGCGCCCCACGGTGAGCCGTGACGAGCCGGGGCGTGTGGGACCGGAGCAGATGCTGCTGCCGCCGCTGGAGCGCTCCCAGCCCATGGTGGCGCTCCCGCTGTGTGGAGCCAGGCAGCCGCAGCAGAAACAGGCTGCCGGGCCCCCTCCCATCTCCCAGAGAGAAATACGCCGGTGTCGACGGAGCAGATTTACATGCTGATGTTCCTGGAGGCTTCCACCACGATTGATGTGGATTTGATGGAGTCAGGAGAAGCGGCTCTTTCAAGCAGACGTGCAGACTGTCCATCGACCGCCTGTTTGTCCTCCTCAGCTCCCACGCCAGAGGAAGCAGCCTCAGGAATAACAAGTGAGCCTCGAACGTGCACGGCCCTGTCAGCTCACATCTCTGATTTATGGGACAGGGGAGAGGTGACTGTCCGGATGAAACGCTCCTCCAGGAGGAAGCGGCGCGTGGCCCCGGTGTCACATGACCCCCCCTATTGATCCTCAGATGCAGGAATTGCTCAGGTGCAACTGGGATTTTATCTTGAATTCCTCCAGCAGGAACTCAGGTCTTTGAACGCTGGGATTCCTTCCAGGCCAGCTGAGGAGAGATGGCCTCCTGGGGAACAGGTCTGGGGGGTCTGGAGGCCTCCATCTGGGTCGGCTGAGGTTAATCTGCCGTTTCACCGTGATCACACAGAATAAAGCCATCAGATTATTGCCCCCGCCGACAGCAGCCTGATGGGTGTGTGTTCTTCAGGTCCGGATGATAGCTGTCGTTTATAATTCCAGACCCGCGAGCCGACCTCCCCGTGTGACCTTGGGGGCAGAAAGCCGAGGGCTTACACCCCCCCATCTGGAAAAGAGCGGCGAAGGGCACCGGTAGGCCTGTGCACACACACACACACACACACTTCCTCACACTGTAAATTCTGAGCAAACACACACCGGAGCAGGCAGCGCCGTCACAGCTGGTGTTTGGAGAAAGACGATAAATAACTAAATAAAACTAGATTTACACGGGAAAAGCAGCGGGTTGGCCTGAGCCGTGGGTGAGACGAAGATGGGGCCGATGTTGGCGGGGCCCCAACCTTCCTGGTGTTTATCTCATCTTTGCTGCAGTGTTTCTATTGTGCACATGTCAGAAAGGTTCTCACAGAAGAACAAAAACAGGCCCCCAGCTGTGTTTTCGTGTTTTCTTCCTGGTCAGGAACCTAAACTCGGGCGACGGTGACACCAGTGTGTTCCTGCGTCCTGCTGCTCAGACTCTGACCATTGAGACGAGGACGCCACATATGAGCTTCCACCTTCTTGGGCTCTTTTTTTCTTCCCCTCCTCTGATTTTTTTTAATTCGGTGTGTTTCTGCCAGTAAACCAGAGGCCTAAACCTGCTTTTTTTATGAAGTTTGCTGCAGTTCCGCCCAGAGACTCAAAAACACGGACAGGAAGGAGGACATCCAGCTGGAGTTCCCTTTTCTAAGCTCCAGCCTCATTGTTCCACCGACTCTTCCCTCATCCGACACAAACAGAGATGAACCTCGGCGTGTTTATCACATCTGCTGCTGATAATGTCCCGCGTCTCCAACGGTCCTCCTCTGTGCTCACACACAGCCATTAATCATGTCTGATGTGGATGTCCAGGACACACACACTCCATAATCTCACTCCTGTGGTCACGATTAGGATCATTTTTGTGGTCTCTATTGATGAGTAGTTTTGGGAGGTGTGTGCGCCTTCATCAGGGTTGTGATTGTCCTCCACCAGGGTCCAGGTCCAGGTCCAGGTCCTGGTCCAGGTCTCAGGGTCCAGGCTGGATTCTGGAGGATGTGAATCTGGGCTGAGCAGGAAGAGGGAGAGCACCTTCCGGAGCTGGTTGGGAACCAGTCGGACAGCCCGGCCAGGCTGCTGGTGTTGGAACCAGCGGGTTTGAACTGGCTGAGCTGGAACCTGTCCCAGTCCACAGACGGAAGCACATTTCACCAGAGCAAAAAGGACTTAATACTGACATTTATATCAGCTGCTCTGGAACAGATAGAAACATCTCATTATCTGGTTATGTATGCTGAAAACTAAAGTTTTTAAATATATAGAAGCATAAATAAATTCGCCACCAAGGATAATCATTCCACATGCGCGCGTCGCACCCTGGTGCGTGTGCTTGTGTGTGATTCTGTGCTGGTGAATGACTCCTCCGTCTCCTCCCGCTGCAGCTGGAGGCTGGATTCCTGCTCTTCTCTCCATTTGGTTTCCAGTCGCGTCGCTGCGCTGCGCGCCGTCGGACGCACCAGCGACCAGCCGCGCTCCTCGCCCGGGACACACACAGCTGTGTCCCCCTGAGCCTCCCGGCTGGCTGCCCTCTCTCCTCCGCCTCACTCCTTCTCTCCTTCCCTCCGTCCACTCACAGTTTGGCGTTTCTGCCTGCGTCGAGATGTTGGAGACGCCGAAATGAACACAGGTGAGGCGGTTTTCACGGGTGGCTCGAACTTGGGTTTTTAACAGCGTCTACTTTGCTCTTGTCCAGTTTTTTAGCGTTTCTTCATCGTTTTACCAGACCGGGTTGGGTTTAATGTTGCTTCTTTCTTAGCGTTTCATTCATAAAAGTTTAGGTAAAATGTGTGTTTTTTAAAAAACGAACCAGGGAGATTGTTTTGGTTGTTTTATTATTATTTCAAAATCATTCCAAATCAAACTCAGGACAAAAGGGAACTTTTAAAAAGCCACTTTAAGGCGTTTTTACGATGAAAAGGCTTCATGGGAATTTTCTGCGTCCTTGAACGGTTTTAGGTCACAAAGACACAATACCGATGACCTGTGGGCTATTTTAAAACTCATAATCTTACAGTTTCCTTTTCCTGTTGTTCTTTCAGGCAGCACCAAGCCTGCTGTTGCACCCAAGCCAAGCTTTGTTTGTCACGCTAGCCTGAGGCCCCCGGCTCCCGGCATGTCTGCAAGCAGGGGCCCCAAACCTTCGTTGGCCCCCAAACCGACAGCGCCGCTGGAGCCTGACGGCAACCTGGGGACAAGCGTCGATGGCAGACGGGTGGCGTCCAGCGGAGAGGCGGAGGAAAGACCGGGGGTGGAGGACGCCCCGGACAAAATGGTTGGGGAGGAAGGGCTGAAGCCTGACGTCCACCGCGGTCAGGAGGACGGGAAGGTGGGGAGGACAGAGGAGGAGATGGACGAAGACTGGAGACTGAGCGGCTCCCTGGAAGCGCGTTGGGCCAGCGGCGCCTCCGAGGACGCAGTGGACATGGTTGACACGGACCTGACGGAGGACATGGACGCCGAGGGCTGTGACGCTGGAGAGGCGCTGGCGGACCCCGACGGCGTCTCCATGGGGGACCTTCCTGTTGGGAGCGTCGACCAGTCGGAGAAGAAGAGGCAGGAGAAGCCCCCAGTGGAGGAGGAGGAGGAGGAGGAGGAAGGAAGGCCTGTCTCTCACAGAGGATCCCGGCGTCCTCATCGGCGACAGGGAGACACTTTTATTCCTCAAGCAGAAGACCGAGGACGCTGGCAGCCAGGCAGAGCTCAGCCAGGAAGCCGGGCGGAGGAGAAACCGGCACCAGGTCGGTTTTCACCATTCTGGTTCCCTCAAGAGGGAAGCGGCGGCGTGGAGACGCCAGGAAAGCGAAGGATGGTGCGAGAATTATGTGGAGATCTTTAGGAAGACCTGCGACAACGGGACGGGTCCAGACCGGACACCTCGGGGGGCGGAGCTCCTCCTGGAGGGTCTGGACCAGCCGAGGGTCCGGCTGGTGTCCATCTCGGTGCCCGTGGACGCAGATGTCTCGCTCACGCCGCTGCTCTCCCCCAACGACTCGGACCTGTCGGACCCGGAGGGTCCCCTGGCGCCGTTCTGGGACGACACCACGGACACGGAGCAGGACATCAGCTGGGATCCCGTCTGCGAGGAGGGCGAAGGTGTGTTTCCTTTCGGGAAGAGAGCAGCAGCCAGTCGCTCCTGGTCGCCGCGCCTCCAGAACCAGGTGAGCGAGCCGGGCCAGAGGCGGTTCATCAGCGGCCTGGAGCACCCCTCCATGAGCAGCAGCCCCATGCTGGGCCCCAAGCAGAAGAGCTACGCCAAGCCCCTCTATCTGTCCCGCTACCCGCGCTCCGTCTCCATGGAGGGACGGGAGACCGTCTACAGCTGCATGGAAGGGTCTCCAGAGCAGGGAGGTGGTTCCTCTGGAAGCTGCTCGCCCTCCTCCATCCCTCCCCCCTTCCAGCTGGCCTACATCACCAAGAGACCCATCACCAAGAGTTCCCCCTCGCTGCTGGTCGGAGAGGACGAGAAGACCAGGAAGAAGAAGTCCTCCATCAAGCACTTCCTGATGCTGAAGTTCAGGGCGGAAGACCGACGGCAAATCGGCGGCCGGTGTCAGCCCGTCCTCTTTCAAGTCCTCCTCCGAGTCCCTCCAGCTCATGTCCGGGAGGCCGCTGGAGCCGGACAGGCCGGCCGTCCCCGGCTCCCCGCGGCCGCCCTCAGGCCGCGCCGCGCCCCGGCTGTCGCCCGCGCCTCCCTCCACGCTTTGGCTGCACCAGCACAGGGGCGGAGGAAGCGCGGCGGCCCTGCTCAGCCGCAGCGTGGTCCGCGTGGAGTCCTTCGAGGAGCGCTCCCGTGCACCCTTCATCCCTCTCCCCCTGACCAAACCCCGCTCCATCTCCTTCCCCAACACAGATACCTCCGACTATGAGAACGTTCCCCCCGTTCGCTCGGACTACGAGAACGTGCAGGTCCCCCAGCGGAGGCCCGAGTTCTTCGGCCCTCCGCCACGTGCTCCGACCTCCTCCCACGAGACGGACGGATACGTGGACATGAGCAGCCTGCCTGGCTTTAAGGGCAGAACTCAGCCGCCGGACCAGGAACCAGAGAGGTACGTACACACACACTCAGAACCTCCACCCATGATCACTAACAGGTAGATCTTCCACAAAAGCCGCTTCACCTTCCATCCACCCTTCCTGCTCCACCCCTGCACCCTACTAGCAGGCATTTTTCACGCTAAGCTTCCGCACAAGCTCCTCTCGTTTGTTTTTGCAACTGCTCGGCCAGGGTGGGGTTCCCCCCCCACCCGGGAGGAGGCGGATTAACAGCGGAACTATTTATCACCGAGGGTCTCCTAACGCTCATGTGTTGTGCAGCAAGAGTGGGAACAGAAGGAGTGGGGAAAACAGTCTTCCAGGGGGGTTATTTGCTGCTATGATCAACCTCCAACACACGCACACACACACACACACACACACATGCGCGTGCACACACACAGCCCGCTTTCCCATTTCCATCCATATCATACAGGCTGCTCAGGATGATTAATGGTCGGACTGGTTGCTCTTCTCCATCTAGTCGGGAACAAGCTCAGATAGCATCTCGGCTCCTCCTGCAGTCGGCACGTGTTTGCTCACGCCCGCCGCCGTGCACGTACACGCGCTGGTTCTGATAGATACGCAAAAATGTAGACGTTTTAGTGAAATGATCAGAAATGTCCTTCAGAGGGTTGGTGGAGAAGGAAGGAACCACTTGACTGGATCGTTAGACTCAAGCTGACTAACCAAGCTAATATTCTCCCATCGCTCAGATGGAAGAAAATAAAACTATTTATTCCTCTCGGATTTATGTCTCTAAATTTTGCCTGGAGCCTTCTCAAGGAACCGGGAGACGGTTTATGGGGGAGTGATTTAACTGTCTAATATAGAAATGTGGGGACCCCTCCTGGGTTTACGGTTTGACCCCGGGGGTAAGGGGCCGTGCAGCTTCAACGTGTGCCATGCACAGATCCGAAGTGCTCGCTCGTACGTGGCTAATTTGCATCTCAGCGGGGTTAAACCTGCTGGAGCTTGGAGGGAAGTGCTGCAGGAGCACGGGCGCGGCAGCCCCTCGCACGGATAGATGGAGGCCGCCCCACCAGTGTAGCTTCCAAATGTCTTTATTCGCCTCCCCCGCCGAGCGGCAGCCGTTAGCTTCCCAGTTTTTCACCGCATCCAACGCCGATCCCCTGGTCGGGCTCCGTCGGCCCTTCAGAACTTTATTGCAAAACACACGTGTTTACATTCGCTTTTAATGATACAACGACTGACGAACAACATCAGAAGTAGAAAGATGGAAGCTGGAATCTGTTTTAACGGCTCGCTCAGCAATAACTTCTCATTTCAGGACCTCGCCCAGGAAATTGACTGACTGTGCCCTTTTCCCCCCCAGTGCCTATACAGAAGCCTACAAAGTGTGTTTGTTGGCTGCTGCTCCACAGGCTGCCTCAGGTGACGTCAGGGCAGAGACGACGGGCGAGGAAGACGCAGGGCGCACCTCAGACGAAGAGGAGGGAGCAGCAGAGCGCAATTACGAAGGGCAGGTTAGAAACCCACCAGCGCCATGATGGTTTCCAGTTAGCAAAAAAATAAAGATGGTGTCTGTGACAGGCTGGTGGATCCAGGGCCTTTTACATCGCTAAAGAGCTGCTGGATACGGAACGAGCGTGAGTGGCACACGGACACCGGCCCCAACGCGCCCCGCCTTCTGATCCTGTGTGTGTTTCTGTTTACAGACACGTCCGAGCCCTGAAGCTCCTTCAGGAAGTAAGTGAGGCGTTTTTTATACGTTTCCACCTCTTAGCTTCAGGGCAGGACCATCGCCCACCTTTATGTTGGAGAAGTAAGGAAAAAAGAGGCAGAGAGGCTGAAGATGACAGCGTTTGAACCGTCCTCACTTGCAGGACTTTCGAGAAGCGGTGGGGGCAGCGGTGGGGGACGACGGGGAAGCGGTGCTCCACGAGGACCGGCTCCGAGAGGTCCTCAACGAGCTGCCTGACATTTACGCTCTGCACCGCCGCATCCTCAACGAGCTGGAGAACCGACTCCGACGGTGGTGAGCCGCTCCTGCAGCACAGCTGACCCTCGACCTTTGACCTTCACTCTCACCTTCGCCCTCACCAGGGACGAGCAGCAGAGGATCGCAGACATTTTCCTGTCCAGCAAAGCCCAATTCCTGGTTTTCACCACCTACATCGGCCACTACGACAGGAGCGTGAGCCTGCTGGAGGACAGCCGCCGCTCCTCGCCGGCCTTCGCAGCCGTCCTTCATCGCTTCGAGGTCAGAACGACGGACAGTGTTGGGCTGACATTCCTGCTCCTGGACCTTTCCCTGAGTTTGTGTTTGCGTCCGAGCAGCAGGGTCCGGCGGGGGAGAACGGGCCCCTGGAACATCAGCTCCTGCGGGTGATCGTGCGAGTGGCTCAGTACCGCATGATCCTCACCGGTGAGGCTGGCCTCCGCCGGGGTTTCCACTGCAAAGTCCACCTTCTGGTACCTCAGCGGCGTTCTCTCTCTCCCTCCTCCTACAGATTACCTGAACAACCTCTCCCCTGATTCCAGGGAATATGAAGACACGCAAGGTACCGTAAACGAGGAAAAACATCTTTATTTCTGGGAAGGGAGCCGCTGCTTCCCCAGTCTGTAGATGCGCGGAAGCCCTGATTTATTTGCTCTTTTATGTCAGGAACCGCTGTATCCTGACCTGTGTGTGTGTGTGCGTGTGTGTTTGTCAGCTAAAGATAATAATCAGGAGTGTTTTTTGTTTCTCCTCCAGCTGCCATAGCTGCTGTGTCCGATATCGCAGATCAAGCAAACGACAGCTTAAAAGATGGGGTAAGTGTCGGCTTCTCTCTTCCTCCTCGGGGGTTTTTAACTGACAACACTGGTTTTATGGAATTCTGGAGCTGGATCAGCCCGCTAACAGGAGAAGACTGATTTTCCAGGCAGAAACGTTCTCTCAGCGTCACCGATCTTTTCCCAAGGTCACAGTAAACATTCACACGGTTCACATGGAGCTTCTGACTGTTTCCACCTGATGGGACCAGCTGGTTAGCCCAGCGCATGACTCCCGTCCTGGACTTCCTCTCCGGCTGGTCCCTCTGGCCGCTCAGCCACTGCAGCTGTGACTGGAAGCTGCTGTTGTCATTGATGAATCAGAGCGTCTGAACTAGTCAGACCGGTGACGACCGCTTAGCTGGAGTTGGGACGGGTGGAGCTGATGCAGGGTCCTGTGTGTGTGTGTGTGTGTGTGTGTGTGTGTGTGTGTGTGTGTGTGTGTGTGTCAGGAAAACCTGCTGCGTCTGGTCAACATCGAGTACAGCGTCCGAGGCCAGAGGGAGCTGCTGCAGCCTGGCAGGGTAGGAGCCAGATAAGGCCATTGTTTCTGCCCGTCTGCCCCGCCCAGCCCTCGCTTGGCCTCGACACCACCGCTCGGCCGGGAATCCCCATCCTCTCCACGTGCCTGAAGTTGTGTCTTTCTGAGCAGGTCTTTGTGAAGGAGGGCACCCTGATGAACGTCAGCAGGAGGAGCCGGCAGCCGCGCCACCTCTTCCTGGTAAACTCGCACACCTTCAAACGCCACCCGAACCCTCCGGGCGGCTTCTGTCGGCCTCTGGCGCGTCTGTGTGTGAGGCAGAGTCCGGGCCTCCCCGTCTGCGTCCAGACGGAGCTGTTGGGGGCTGGTTTCCTGGCAGGATGTTTCTGACGGCTCACTTCCGCTGGTTCTTTGCTGACACAACAGGGAGGGACAGCACCGGCCACATGTGCACGCGTGTGCACCTGTGGACCTTTAGTACCTTAATACCGTCTAATACTCATTAATCTTGTCTCTTCAGCGTCCTTAAAGCCACATTCTCAGCTGGATCGTATAAGTGAATTTAAAAATGAGCGATAAACAAAAATGTTATACATTAACAAATGATGCAAGGGTGTTATGGTTGATAGTTCCAGATTAGAAAATAAAACGCCTTCACATATCTTCCAGGGAGAACCGCAGCTGCTTTCCCCACGTACCAGTTCCAGCATTTGCGTTGTGGGCTCAGACATTAAAAAAGCTCGTAAACAGCGCTTTCTGGAGGAATGTAAACTTTTATCGCACTCATCTTTCCAGCAAGGCGGCAATCGTGTTTTGTCAGCTGTAATTTATGCGGATGGCAGCAAGGATAAAGTCTGCAGAGGTATTAACATTCACCCAGATGGAGAATATTAACTTATTAGAACAATAATCAAGGTTAATGATCCACCTTTTTTCCACCCCCTCAAGTCCTTTTCTGCAGCCTGTGCTGATATAATTCACTATTTTATTTATAGATTTTGCCTGAAAATTGATACATAAACTTCACAGAAGGTGAAATGGTGAAATGAGAGGAACTGCATGCAGATTGTTCCTCCTACAGCCGCCTCTAAAACAGAAGAGCTTCTAATATTTCTGTCGTGGATTTACCTGCAGGACACAAAAACCTACAGATATAAAAAGTTCTGAGTCTGAGCACCGCTGCTGCTGGAGTTCACAGTATGATAATTAAAGCCGAATATATTTATACAAATCAAAATTAAAACTGTCAAGACTGAAGGAGAATCTTTTGCCATAACTGTGAATAAGTGAAAACATCTAGACCAACATCCTAACTTCACATATATAGTATAGAATAATTTGAACATCTTATCAGGAAGTATTATAAAGCATTTTCTTCTAATTTTAGTCAGAAATATTACACTGAATATTTTATTTTTATAAAGAAAAGAACCATTTGCGGAACCCTTGTCCGTGGCTGCCATCTAGCGGCGGACCTGTGCAACCGCAGGGCCGCTGAGCGATGAGCGGTCGTGCGTTCAGGCCTCAGCATCAGCGCCGTTTGTCCCTCAGCCTGTGGTCAAGAGCTGCTGCTGTGTTTCCAGATGAATGACGTGCTGCTGTACACGTACCCTCAGCAAGACGGAAAATACAGGCTCAAGAACAGCCTGTCGCTCACCGGCCTCAAGGTCAGACGCTGACGTTTGTGACAATCCCAAAACTGCGCTTTTCAACGGAAAATTCTTGTTTCCAGGTCAGCAAACCCCTGATGGAAAATGTCCAGAACGCGCTGAGGATTGAAGGAACTGATACTTCAATCACACTGGCAGCCAGGTGGGTCACTGGGCTAGAGTCTGATTTTAGTTTTATTACTTTCAATAACCTGGTATGATTTGTGTGTGTGTGTGTGTGTGTGTGTGTGTGTGTGTGTGTGTGTGTGTGTGTGTGTGTGTGTGTGTGTGTGTGTATTTTACAGTTCCTTCATTGAAAGAGAGGACTGGTTTCACACTTTAAGTCGTACTGTGACTGAACACACCCGAAGCTCTGCAGCTTTCAGCTGTTCTTCAGAGGTGGGTTCCATTCTGCCGCCGTCCTTGCATGAAAAATCTGCTTTCATCTCCACGTTTAGTGATTTTATTAGCTTTCCGGGACTTACAAACTGGGAAATGAAAGGAATATGCTGTTTAATCTCTAGGCCAGAGACCACGTGCGCCTGTTTCTTGGGGAAAAGGCCCCGACGCTGGTTCCCGTGTCGCAGGCGATGGTGTGCATGAGCTGCAGCTCAGAGTTCAGCCTCACCCTTCGCAGACATCACTGCCACAGCTGCGGACGGGTGGGTGACGCGTCAGACGGGGACGCCGGGTCTCCCGGGCAGCCTCTCGGTGTGGCTCGTGCCTCAGTTGTGTCCCTGATGCAGATTGTTTGCGGGAGCTGCTGCAGGAACAGATACCCGCTGAAGTACCTGAAGGAGCGCGCCGCCAAAGTGTGCGACCGCTGCTACGCGCAGCTGAAGCAGAGAGGTGAGCTGCGTGTGACTGCACGTCTGCGGTGATTGGGTGTCGGCCGTCATCGACTCTCTGTCCTCCGCCGACGCCTGTTCCCAGCAGACGTTCCCGCAGGGCCAGACCGGAGCGGCCCGCGGCCCCTCCGCTCCAGCCGGCCTCTCTCTGCCGTTTTCCAAAACATCCACCCTCCCAACATCTGGAGACATCGGAAAGGCATCGTCACCTTCGCCCAGGTGGGTCCGCGGCGCCGCGAGACGGCCGCCGGCGAGGACGGGTCTGAGGAGGCTTGTCCCGCTCCCGCAGGTGACGGTGTCGGAGGAAGGCTCCATTAGCGGCAGCCTGCAGCGCAGCAAGAAGAGCAAGAGGAGCTGGAAGAGGCTGTGGTTCCTGCTGAAGGACAAGGTCCTCTACACCTACCGGGCTCAGGAGGTGAGCGGGGAAGGACCCCCCCCCGGGACCGGGAACCAAGCCTGACCCTGCTCCTTCTGACCCGTCTGCAGGAGAAAGTGGCCTCTGAGACGCTACCTCTGCTGGGCTTCACCGTCAAGCTGCCCGACAGGCCGCCCAGCGAGGAAGAGGAGGCCAGCGTCTTCCAGCTGTACCACAAGAGCACCCTCTTCTACACCTTCAAAGCGGCCGACAACCAGACGGCCCAGAGGTGAGGGCCCGGTGCCCGGCGCCGGCCGAGACCCGCTGGGCGCTGAACTCTGCTCCTTTCACGCAGGTGGGTCAACGCCATGGAGGAGGCTACTGTTTTATAGCCTCAACCAGGCCGCCGCTCTTCTTCAGCCCAAACCTGAACGGGAAACTCTCCGGAAGATGGCGGAATGAGGCAGGTTTGCCGGTGCCTGTGAGCTGCAACTGTCCCGGCTGGAGGGAGTCAGAGCGTCGGCGTGGTAACGGAGGACCTGGTTTCCCAGGAACCTTCAGTCCTCATGTCTCTGAGGAAGGGGCGGCTTCAAAAATGAATGGTTCCCGTGAGCGCTGACACGTGCGCGCGGTCCTTGTACTGTACTCCTGGAGACGGGTCTCCTTCTGGAACTATACGCAACATCTGAACCTGCACGTGAACACGGCCCCCACCGAGGTCTTTGGGGGGGGCAGTCGTGAGTTCTTCTGTGTTTTATTCAACAACAGGACTTGAAAATAAACGCTTGTGGCCTCTTCTTCTTCTTCTTCTTCTTCTTCTTCTTCTTCAGGACTGTAGAACAGCCGCATCCTGCTTTTCCTACACCCCTGATTTGCGGGTGAGGACACGGGGAAATGGGGCTGCTGTGTGTGTGTGTGTGTGTGTGTGTGTGGACTAAGGGAGGCCAGGCCTGCTCTGCTTCTCGTCTCCCCCCTCGGAGGCTTCCTGACCCAGAATTACACCAGGCAGAAAGTTTGGCTCTGCGGGCCCAGGGAAGAGTTGCAGCCACCTCGTCCTACTTAGAGGATGCGCCATTAATCATCCTCTCCCCGCTTCTGTCTTTGTCCTCGTTGGCGTCTCAGATTCCTCATGTCCTCACGTCCTCTGCAAAACACACCAACGCCTCACCACCGTCCGGTGGAGAACCTGGAGAGCAGCGACGCCGGCCCGGGTCCAGGGGGCAGCCTTCCGATGGCGGTAGCATAGCAACAAAACTCCACCAGAAAGATGGAAGGGTGGGATGAGGGTGGGATGAGGGTGGGATGAGGGTGGGATGAGGGTGGGATGGATCCCTCCGCTGTCCTCTGATCCCTAAAAACATGGCGGCGCTCGGCCACAGAGTCGCCCCTGCTGCAGGCCACAGGACGGCAGAAAATCCATGGCACACACGGCCGACTCGATAGGCCAACGTGTCACATTGGCTCCCGTTGTGGGCGCTCAGGAATCATTACCGATGGATGCCAGAACAGCCCCCTCTTCACGCCCGTGTGTGTGTGTGTGTGTGTGTGTGTGTGTGTGTGTGTGTGTGTGTGTGTGTGAGAGCGATTCATCCTGCATGACTAATCTCTCTCAGCTTCGCTCTGAGGAGGCAGGAGGTAGTTTGTTGCTGTCGTTGGAGGTAAAACAGTCGTGTCTTTACCAGTGTCGCGTGGGGGGCAGACCTTTGTTGCATCACGGTGTGTGTGTGTGTGTGTGTGTGTGTGTGTGTGTGTGGACTGATGCTAAGTAGAGCAGAGTCAACCTGACACTGGTTCACCTCTTCTGTTCTGCAGAGATGAGGAGGGGCCGGAGGAAGAGCGGGTCCGTCTCACATGCCCCACTTTACAAACGCTCTGCAGCATTCAGCATCAGCGTTGCCCTGCTCGTTCACACACACACACGCACGCACGCGCGCACACACATATTTCTCTCTCTCTCCGGGACACGCGCCCGCACACAGCCTTCCGCACACTCTGCGCTCTTGAGGGCACATTCATTATCCTCACAACGCGGCGATGCCGTGCGCGGAGTCTTGCCCGGCTGCGTGCGCGAGTCTGATCCCTTTAGCATCCGCCTCTTTTAGTCTAGATGCGCTCGAGGACGGTGGAGAAAATGTTTGTGAACTTGTAAGAGGAGGAGGAAGAGGAGGAGGTGGTAGAGGAGGGGGAGGCAGAGGAGGGGCCTTCCCGACGCACACGCAGCCGGCGGGCTTCCACGCGTGTGACCGTGAGCCAGCCTGCAGGCTCTCTCTCGGCTCTGGTTGCATTCCTTTGTCACCCTCTCCGTGAGGAAGAGGAGGGTGAGCGCAGCCACGAGGAGGAACACCTGCTCGGTGGGCTCGTGGGGCGGGAGAAGAGGTTCCTGCCGCAGGCTGAGGACCCACGGCTCACCCACGGCTCACCCACGGAGACTGAGCAGCTCGCAGCGGCAACGAGGAAACGAGGCCTGCAGCCCGCCTGGTCACGTGACCCTCGCCCCCTCTGCCACACACACACACACACACACACACACACACACGCCATGCTGTGTGCAGGCCTCCTCAGCAGATGTGTGTACCTGTCCTCTTGGTTCCACTCTCAACACCACCACGCTCCGTTTTCTTCCTATTGCTGAAAAATTACAATTTTACTACATTAATATTAAAATTTATGACATGTACATTAACCTTGTTATACAGATTGTTTTTTTTAAATAAAAATAAATGGAATAAAAACAGTAAACGCACCTAAACAATGATCGATTTAACAGAATTAGTCGCGGTAGTTATTACATGATAATAAAAGTGTGTTTTATTGTTCATGATCTTTATTGACCAACATTTGGATGTGATGAGCAGCAGCTACAGAAGCTCCTAACCCGGGTTCGGCTCCGTCAGAAGCTCCTAACCCGGGTTCGGCTCCGTCAGAAGCTCCTAACCCGGGCCAGAACCTCCAGAGGAGTCTGAACTCCTCCTTTCGCCTGATCCGGTCGCCTCCGCTGCAGAAGCGGCGGAAACGAGACAGAAGAAAGAGAGAGAGAAGAGGCGCGCACGGCGGCGGGCTGACTGGAAAAAACTGACGGGGAGTTTTTATCCGAAGCGGAGGAGGCGAAAAAGCGCATTTCTGCGGTCACGGCGGGCGCGTGCGCGCGGCAGCGTGCCCGCGCGCGGCAGGTAAACGTCACAGCTCGAGAGAGAGAGAGAGAGAGAGAGAGAGAGAGAGCGAGACACACACACACACACACACACACACACACACACACACACACACACACACACACACACACACACACACACACACACACACGCAGGAGGCTTGTGCGCTGCACTTCCTCAAACGGCGGAATCGCGGAGCGAAAGAACCAAAGAAGAAGAAGAAGAAGAAGAAGAAAAGTGAAGTTGGGCGAAGGAGCGGCTGCAGGGCCCCCGGAGGGAGGCCCCCGACTCGTCCGGCTGCTTTTCCCGCAGAGTCGCAGTTTTACCGCGAGGAGTTGACAGGAAGTTGTGGAAAGAGTAAGAACGCGCTCCCCTCTTCTTTCTCCATTTTCCCCTCCTCCGTGGCAGGAAGCGAGCGGGTCCTGAGACCGTCGGGGCCGATGTTCGCCTTGTATCTGCGCCGTTTCCAGCTTGCGGCGCGTCTGCAGACGTGCTCGGTCCGTCTCCAGCGGCCCCCGTGCGCGGCAACGTTGCCGTGTTGCTCCGAGGCTGCGGCGGGTCTGCGGGCCAGGACGCGCCTGGTCGGGCAGGATGTGGAGAGTCCGAGCCGAGCTGGTGCTCTGCTTCCAGCTCACACCAGGTGTGACTGCGGCCGAGGCCCCGGGGCCCCGGTCAGACAACCCGCAGTGGGGTCTTGGACCATGGAAACCAGTCAGCCAGAGACTGAGAGGCTGTTTGTCTGTAGTCATACAGCAGCTATAGGGTTTATAAGCGGTTGTTGTGTAGCTGCCCCATTTGTGTGTGTGTGTGTGTGTTTAGTGAAGCAATGCTGTAATCACAGTAACCACCTTTTTGTGTAATCTGCACACACTCCTGTGAAAGGCTGCTCTGTGCTTGGTGTTTCCCCTCAGGAAGCCTGAACAGAACCACCCTGGGGCCGGGTTAGGGCTTGGACCCTGTCGGCGGGTTGATCCATGATGTCGCTTCTGTTTCTACCTGTTGTGTTTCTTTCAGCCGGTGTTATTACTTCCTACGCGTAACCACCTTCAAAAATGAGAATTATCGACACTGTCAGAAACCAGACATCCAGGACGAGAGAGGTTGCAGTTAGTGGCGCCTGAACAGCTTCCTGGCTGATCGATAGCTTTGACCAGCGGACACACAGCCGGCTGGCTTTTCATCTGCTAACCCAACTCTGACAGATATCAGCAGAGCCAGGGAGGGAACGAGGTCTCTTTCCAGGTTTTTACTTGGGTTTTTTTGCCTTCTGGGTCTGATTTGCCGGCCTCGGCGTGGGCTGCTGCGTGATCACGCCTGTGCATACCAGCTCGGCCTACTGCGGTGCAGGCCCGTGCACGCCTGCGTGTGGATTAGTAACAGGTTGAAGCCTGCTTGGCTTCGACAGCCGAGGAAAGCTCTTCCACCGTTGAAGCTGCAGAGCGGCGTGAGGAGACTGGAACATTGGTCCAACGTGTGAGAATGACGTGTGACAGATATTGACGCTCGTTGGTGCAGATGCTGGTGGCCGCCTGGCAGATGGTATCGACCCTCACCAAAAGGTCACTACTCAGAGGTCTTTCACCGCTGACAGAGATCGTTTAATATTACACAACGCGCGGCGCACCAGCCCCGGTCGCCCTGGTAACGGCCTCTCCAGCGGTGCTGGGTCCAGCTGTGGATCCCTCAGAAACTATACAGGGGAGCAGAAGTGTGAAGTGTGTGTGTGGCCGCTGAGCCGAGGCTGCGTTTGCTCGTGTCTTCAGGGGTGACGCAGCCATCGGCCGCCATGGCGCCCTTCCTGAGGATCGCCTTCAGTTCCTACGAGCTGGGCGTCCTGCCTCAGCTGGCTGATCCTCCCTTCTGCGCCATCAAGCTGAAGGAGGCCCTGACGACCGGTGAGGAACCGGAGATTCCGCTCCTAATCTAACCCCAGAAGCTGGATTAGGCTCTGGTGACGCTCCATCCCTCTCCTAGAACGAGGTAAGACCCTGGTCCAGAGGAAGCCCACCATGTACCCCGCCTGGAAGGCCAGCTTCGACGCCCACATCTACGAGGGGTCGCGTGCTGGAGGTGCTGCTGATGAAGACGGCGGAGGAGCCGCTGGCCGAGGTCACGGTCGGCGTGTCCGTCCTTGCCGAGCGCTGTAAGAAAGCCAACGGGCACGCTGAGTTCTGGGTAGGAGCTTCCAGGCCGTCCTCTCTCCGCACACACACAGTCAGGGCTCTGTGTGTGTGTGTGTGTGTGTGTGTAACTTTGCCTGGGTGTTCAGGTGGATCTTCATCCTTCTGGGAAGGTGATGATGGTGGTCCAGTATTTTCTGGAAGGAGGAGACACAGGTAAAAAAACAGTATATTTTCTTCTTTCCTGTCTTTTTAAACTGTTTTTAGCTTATGTGTCATGTTTCCATTAACAACATGTACACTTGGCTGAGTTTTCCTCTCAAATCTGGAAGAAAAAGCTGCTCTTTTAGTACTTGAATAAAACCAGTTTGCCACAACAATCTTGATCACACTTGGTTCTCCTTTAAGTAAAAAAACCCTCTTTTATTTCTTATTTTTGAACACTTTTCCTCTTTAGTAACATTGGATTTGCAGCAGCTTTGTCTGAATCTGCTCCCTGATAACCTAAGTGTTCACACACGTGTGACTGTTGATCTTTGCTAATGCAGCCTCATTGCTTGGAAGGATTCCTGGATCACCTCTTCATTTGTCATCAATAAACCCGACCTTTGAGTCTTGACAGCAGCACCGTTTGACAAATTCTGTTTTCCTCTGTGTTTGGAAGAGAGCAAACACTCGGTGAAGGAGGAGGAGGCTCCCACCCTGAACCGTAGACGAGGGGCCATCAAGCAAGCCAAGATCCACTTCATCAAGAACCACGAGTTCATCGCCACCTTCTTCAGGCAGCCCACCTTCTGCTCCGTGTGCCGAGAATTTGTCTGGTCAGTGAGCCTCCGGTCTAAACAAACTCCTCGAGGAAGCGAAATAGGATCTCAGAACGCAGCGATCAGATACGCAGACTGAAACACTCGCCGGTCGATTACAGACAGGGTTCAGGGACTTTTGGGTGGGGTACTCTTCCTGAATGAGATGAAGTAAGCTTTAATAACTTTCTGCGAACTTATTTTGAGATTTCTGTTCCTAAAGGAGAACCAAATTCTTGACACGATTAGCAAATGTGACTGTAAATCAGCTCCTTTTTCTGCCCTCAGGGGACTCAACAAGCAAGGCTACAAATGCAGACGTAAGTGGAGGCTTTTGTTCACCATATGGATGCATGTGTCAAGGAATCTGTGTTGGATCTACTGGAGGAATATTCCTGTTTTCACCAGATGGCCACTCAGTTTGAAAACTGGAGGTTCCCCCCGGCTCAGATGGTTTTTCTTTTTCTCCCTTTGTCAGAATGCAACGCAGCCATCCACAAGAAATGCATCGACAAAATCATCGGCAGATGTACCGGCACTGCTGCCAATAGTCGGGACACCGTGGTACGGATCGCGCCTCCGTCCTGTCAGCCGCGCGCGTTTTCGTCCTTTCGCTCTTTCCTCTGTTCCTGGAATCTCCGGGTCACGGGTGTGTGTTTGCGCTTGTCCCTGCAGTTCCAGAAGGAGCGCTTCAAAATCGACATGCCGCACCGCTTCAAGTCGCACAACTACATGAGTCCCACCTTCTGTGACCACTGTGGGAGTCTGCTGTGGGGTCTGGTCAAACAGGGCCTCAAGTGTGAAGGTGTGGTGCTGCCGCTCATCCGGGTTCCCGTGCACAAGCTTCAACTGTGTGTTTGTTTGTGTGTGTTTTTTTTTTTTTTTTTGGATTGTGTCTATGAACGTCCATCACAAGTGTCAAGATAAAGTAGCCAATCTTTGTGGCATCAACCAGAAACTTCTAGCTGAAGCACTCACACAAGTCAGCCAGGTGAGTGCAGGAAGAAGAAACTGTGTTACCATAGCAACCCGCGCAGCGCGGTCCACGTCTGGATGCGCGGGTCGTAAAGGAAGAAAGAGGGGAGGAGGTCTGTCTTAGAGGTTTGGTTGTGTTCTTCTCTAGAAGTCCTCCACCCGGCGCTCTGACCCGTGCCTGCCCAACCTCCCCGATATCGGAATCTACGATGGAGTCGGCAAGCTCGCCGACCTGGATATCAACGGTTAGTTCGGGCGCCGGCGCTCTGTCAGCGCGGCCTGCAGGGGCGTTCGTAGAGGTGACGAATGGCCTCACGCGTGGCGCTTGTGTGTGTAAGAAGGACCCACAGGGACGTATGGCAGAGTCTGGGAGGGGAGCAGCCCGGCACCGCAGCCCCGCATCACCCACATGACCCGCCTCAACGTGGACAGCTTTGTGTTCCACAAGGTCCTGGGAAAAGGCAGCTTTGGCAAGGTGCACGTCTGAGGGACTCGGGGATCCAGGATCCAGGGCTCTGGGCTAATGCCCCCTCCTCTTCTCTCACCAGGTTCTCCTGGCAGAGCTGAAGGCTCGTGGCGAGTACTTTGCCGTGAAGGCTCTGAAGAAAGACGTGGTCCTGATGGACGACGATGTGGAGTGCACCATGGTGGAGAAGAGGGTCCTGGCTTTGGCCTGGGAAAACCCTTTCCTCACACACCTTTTCTCCACATTCCAGACCAAGGTAGCCGCTCGCCTTTGTCCCACTGCCGCTCTCCGCGCCCAGAGACACCAAATGTCAAACTTGTCCACAGGATCATTTGTTCTTCGTTATGGAGTATCTGAATGGAGGAGACCTGATGTTTCACATTCAGGAGAAGGGGCGCTTTGACCTCCACAGAGCCACGTGAGTTTTACTTGTCACGCACACACACACACACACACACACACACACAGCCCTGCAGGACATGTGTTCCTGCTGTAGTATGGAGCCCACTAAGCTAAATGGACGTGCTGATGGAAGACAGCTGCCGTGCATCTGTGTACTTGCCCGGTGCCCCCCCGTCCCATCTGCCTCTCTCCCAGTATGGGTTTAGCTCTGCACGGGACGCGTGGGACTGTGCAGCGCTCCGCTAGCTGTTGCTGACTAGCGGACTGGCCTTGTAAGGAGCTCTGTCCTCTTTTACGTGGCGGTATCGGTTACTGCCAGCCATTGTCTCGCCCGTCCCTCCAGAAGACACGATGTCTCGCCGCTTCAGTCCAGGACGATGAAATCTATAGCTGCTGGCAGCCGCAACCACCGACTTGGGTCTCACACGTACGGGTCCTTTTAAATTAGATATGAGACAGTTTGGAGATACTAAGGTTTCCAGTTAGATATTTTGCTGCCTTCTCAGATTCAGTTGGATCGTATATGATTAATTTAATTGCAAATGTTAAAAAATTAAATATGTAAGAGTTCAGTACAACATTGAAACACACAATATTATAATTTTTAAAGATGGGATCGTTACTACCAACACTAAGGCTATGTGATACTGTGCGAGATGTGCTGAGCTTTAAATTAAAGCGTAAAGTTTGTTTAACGTTATCGGGTTTAGCGCTGAAGCAGCGCCGCATCCTTTACCTGACACAGGTGAGGAGAGAAAAAGCTCCGGAGGTTCACGTTACGAGTTCTTCACCTCTTTCCTCCTCCATAATTCAGATGGATTAGCTGTCGGCTAATTGGTGTGCTCACAGCGGCGTTCAGCATCGGGCTCTGCTTGTTTGTCTTTGCAGGTTTTACTCGGCTGAAATCAGCTGCGGGCTTCAGTTCTTACACTCCAAAGGGATCATCTACAGGTCAGAGTGAAGGCGTGCTTCCCATCTGCACGTGTGCTGCAACACACACAACCTTACTGGCTCGGACGGGCACGTTCCAGGCTTTTAGCTCCTCGCTCAAGTACTCCGGCCCTTAAAGGAGGAGAATTGTTTGCCACTTTGCTTTCTTTCCACTGCAGTGCGGCTGTAGTTGCATGTGTGGTGTAGAAATGAACTTGATGAAACGCTAAAGTTGCTCGGTTAGGTAATCCCACACATTTTCACACTTTCTGAAAGTTTCGCCATCACTGTGTGGTAATGCCCTGTTCACGGCAAAAGTTAGAGGCAAGGCAAACTGAATATGGATTTATTCGTTTCACCTAAAATAAGCAACTGTGCATTTAAATTAACACGTTTTATTCAACAAATAAGCCCTGGAAACATTTACGTTGACTCTAAACTGTACAGAGTGAGCTCAGTACTCAGATCGGACCTAGTTGCTCCTACATAATTATGTTTTAAAGTGATTGTATTTGATTTTATTCTTCTCCCAGAGATTTAAAGTTGGACAACGTGATGCTGGACTACGAGGGACACATAAAGATTGCTGATTTTGGCATGTGCAAGGAGAATGTGTTTGGCGAGAACCGCGCTACAACCTTCTGCGGCACTCCCGACTACATTGCCCCAGAGGTACCGTGTAACGCTCAGAGGTTCTGACGCTTTCCAGTATTCATTTTGCAATAGTGTCACACTGAGACACCCTAAAGCATCCGGGCGGCGCCGGCGGTACCTCACGACAGTGCTTTCTGACTCAGATCCTGCTGGGACAGAAGTACTCCTTCTCCGTTGACTGGTGGTCTTTCGGCGTGCTGCTGTATGAAATGCTGATAGGTCAGTCGCCCTTCCACGGAGACGATGAAGACGAGCTGTTTGAGTCCATCCGCATGGATACGCCCCACTACCCTCGCTGGATCAACAAGGAGGCCAAGGACCTGATCGAGCGGGTGCGTATCGCTTGGAAAACCCCCAGCCCGGAGCATCGTTTCTGCTGCTAAAAACACAATACTCTGGTTTTCTGCAGTTCTTCGAGAGGGACCCCACTCGCAGACTAGGTGTTGTGGGGGACATCCGCTTACACCCCTTCTTCAGGATGATTGACTGGCCAGCCTTGGAGAGGAGAGAGGTGGAACCCCCCTTCAAACCCAAAGTGGTACGGCCCGGCACCTCCGATGGAGGATGCTTTGCTCACAGGCGTTGCAAAATCCTAAAACTGTCATTTTTGATTAATTTGGCTGCTTTTTTTTTACAGAAAGCACCAAACGACTGCAGCAACTTTGATCGGGAGTTCCTCAGCGAGAAGCCGTGTCTCTCCTACAGCGAGAAGAACTTCATAGACTCCATGGATCAGTCGGCATTCTCTGGGTTTTCATTCATCAACCCAAAGATGGAGCAACTCTTAGACAAGTGATGGCTGTGCTGATGTTTCAGGTTCACTCCTTCTGTTTCAGGGTGGCTCCTTTAACCTCTCAACTTATTAGGCTTTCAAAGCAAACTGCTCTCTTGTCAGTATTTCTGTGATATCGTTTTTAACCTAAATTCTTCCATCTGGGTATTTGTAGAAGTTAAGGTGGCAATGACAGACCCTCGTACTATATGTATTTATATGAATGTGTTTTTGTGCATGGTTCTCGTGAACTTCTGCATTAGTGAAAATCTTCAGCAGCAGGTCTGAATCCTCACATTCCACATGGCATCAGTATCATCAGCACTCCACTGTACGGAGCAAGTCTAGGTAAGCGTGACGATATCCATTTAAAATATAGACCAATGTAAAAGATGGCTGAAATGTTGATTAATTAGTATTAACTTAGTGTTACTGATAGTAAAGAGCATGGGTTAATCTCAGTAGTGCCAAATGAACAAATTTTATAAGAGTAACGCTGAAAATAGCTGCAATATAAACTCATGTGTACGTTGTAGGGAGCAGATAGGATGTTTTGGCGGTACATGGGTATAAACATTGGGGATTAGTTGCTAAAATGCTGTATATAGACTATCTTTATGCATCATGTATATTGGTTCATTTAGGATGTTTTTTTTTTCTTTTACGGTTTACATCTGATTAAAAACCAAGCTCCATGTCTGGTCTACTGTTTGCATTTAATTTGTATAAGAGTATGTATGATTGATATTTAAAGAGATAATTAGAATGGTTAAAAAAGGCAAATAAAACGTTTCCGTCCTTTAATGAAGTACATAATGGCTCCGAGACGTTATTATGATGTACGGCGACTGCGCCATCTAGCGGCGGCGTTGGGAGACGGCGATTTCTGACGTCATAACGTACCACGTACGTAACACGGAAGTAGTGTCACTCCTAGCGGCAGATAATTCATGGGTCTTATGTGCACACACACACACACGCAGACAGTTTGGGTTGTATGATAGTTCTCCACCTTAGAAACAAATGAAGTTTTAAAATGACTTTACAAGACGTCCCGAAGGACGCGACCACACGTATAATGTGTTCCTACAGGTTTCTGTTCTTTATCCAGGTGATGTGTAGTTGAACGTGTTCATCCTGCTGGTTGTGTCCAAAAAGCTGTTCAATGTTGGGTTAAAGTTATTGGAAGATAAATCTAGGAGGACCTCAGTGCTAAAGCCCCCCAAAAATAAATGACCGACGTGAGCTGTTGTCAAGGAAAAGTCTTTTCCACACAGATTTTGTGTTATGTAATTTTAACCTCCTGCAGTTGCTGCTTTGACACATTCTTTTGGGTTCCTCTGATCTTATCCTGAAGTGGGAATGATGATGTAACTGGAAACAACAAGAGGAGAGGACTGCAGTCAACATTCCTTTTAAGGACCGGTTAGCTGGTTTGGCAGCAGGAGGATGGACAGATGTTTGACATGGGAAAACTACAGGCTGGGAGAGGAGAGAGGAGGAGCGCACCAACCCCGACACACACACACACACACACACACACACACACTCTGTGTATCAACAGCAGAAGGCAAGTGTGAACCTTCAACCATGTCTGATGTAAGGAACGTTTTGGTGACATTTCCTCATGTTCAGGATGCTGCAGATGTGTCAGAGATGTTTTACTCTTTACTGAAACTCCTGCAGCCCAGTCAGGAAGGAGACGGACAGATCCAGCGGCCGGAGGTGAAGGAAGAGGATCTGAGCCGAGCCACCAACAAACTTGGCTTGACTGGACCTCCGAAGAGCAAGACCATTCAAGTCATGGAGGAGTGCGGTAAGAACACCTTCAAATCTCTCACCTGGCCTGGGAGGTCATTTTCCTTGAATGTCCCACATGTGTCGGTGAGGTTTTGTGGTGTTTCCGACGTTGTTTCAAAGGGGGAGCTTTTACATTTTTTCTTGACAGAGAAAAGAGGAACAGCTGCTCATTCTGTGTTCGGTGGCCGCAAGTCTGGACCAGAGACGACTTCAAACACACACGCAGCTCGACCCGTCAGGAAGTAGGAGAAGAGCCCGGGACCCAGATGTCAACAATCAGAGAGGGGACATGAAGAATTTCACTCCTGTATGTACTTAAATTTAAATTCAGCCACCACATCAGCCATCCAACCAGTGGAAATGATAACTCACGTTAAAATAAATAGAGTAAACACACAAAAATTGTCCCTGAAATAATTTTTACTGATCTGAATAATTGAACAGAAATTAGAAATGCAAGATGTACCATTCATGTGCTGGTAAATGTAAAAAAAATGCATAAAAATGTGATGATGCAAAGCCTGGTGAGCTAGTTTAGGTTAGAAACTCCAAGCGGCACAGATTCTGGTCACCTCTCTTTAATTTTTTTATTAAAAAAAGATTTCAGTGTTTTAAAAACGGACAGAAAATGAATAAACAGGTCCACTTTTACTACGAAAACAAGCAAACTTTTACTTCAAAAACTTGTGCTGCTGATCCTGGAGGATCTTGGCGGAGGACTTGGCGTCGTAGAAGAGCTCGTTGATCTCCTCCACCTGCTCTCTCTCCACCGTCTCTTTGCCCTGAACTCGGCCCAGCAGGCTGGCCGGGGTCAGCAGCTGCAGGGCATACCTGAGGAGACGGGAGACGTTGTCCCCTGAGTCCTTTCAACACTCGGCACCGTCTGCCTGCTCAGCGCTGGATCTGGGATCTGGACCTCCCATGGGGTTTTCAGTCTCACAGGGGGTCAGCTCTGTCACCTCACCTTCATACACCTCCTTTGTTTCTTTGATACGAAGTCCTAAATGTGGACCACATTTCAGAGACACAGACACTGCTTCATCAAGTCAATACGAGAGAAAGAATGTGCACGTGTCCTCTTGCTCAGGAAGGTCACTCTCTCGTGCACCATGTGGAAGTCTAAGAAGCACACAGGTGGGCAGAAAAAAGATCTTCAAAGCGTGTGTGTGTGTGTGTGTGTGTGTGTGTGTCACACCGCTCTTATCACGTGATGACAACCTTCAAATGCACTCCCTTCTTTCCTGTTGTAGAGGAACAAAGGAGCGGTTGACCACCACTCCCTCCTCACTAACTGTATTTCTTTCTGTACGACAGCTAACATCAACAGTTGGCCTAAAGCCCCTTCCCCATTTTCACCTTCCTTCCTTCCCACCTCCAGTCTCATAAATCTGCAGTCACCACCCTGGTGGCTTGTTTTTCCTGTCTGAGGAGTCTTCTAACGGTATCAGATTTATAGTGGTAAACCAGGCAAATACATAAATAAAACGGACACCAACCGATAGCCCTCCTGAAGTTTTCGCATGAGGACTTCCGTTTTCTTAATCTCAGCAGAGTAGACTATCTTTTCCATGTGATTAAAAACCAAAGCCCATGTCTGATATCCTGTTTGTAATTTTTTGTTATATTAGCATTTATCAAAGATATTAAATGAGATAATTATAATAGAAAACCAATTAAAATATTAAAAGTAAATTTTAAA
>CAAE01014979.1:531765-561267 GCA_000180735.1 Tetraodon nigroviridis
CCTTCCTGCTTCTCTCTCTCTCTCTCTCTCAGACACACACGCCACCAGACTTACATCATGCAAGTCGACGTTTTATTCTCCCTTTTTCTTCCCTTTTGTGCACCAAAGTCGGACTTAAATCCTCCCCCCTCGATTCTTTGAACCTCTGTTAGAGCAGAAATAACATTACAGGTTCAAAGAAAGCAGCTATCTGTTTTCTGCTCAGAAGCAGTTAATCTCCACGCTTTTCACTCCATTTGTTTCTCTTTTCAGCTCCTTTTCCTCCTATATGTCATCATCTGGCGTATTTTTTTGTCCACTTCTTACACAGCCGGTAAAACATTCTTTTATTTTGATATAGGCTCCCATTAGCGGTGCAGTCTAATTAAAGGAGCTCATTCATATGAAAATGGGGACGCTGATAGTGATTTCCTTCCCTGGCAACAATCGCCAACCTTGCACAGCAGCTCTTAATTAGAAACTGTCTTGATTGACATTGAGTACACACTACACCCACTTATACACACATGCATACATAAGCATCCTGTACAACAATACAAGCACGTTTGTACCAGCCACGCATGACTGCAAGTTAGACTAACAACCCTGAAACACACACACACACACACTCTCAGAAATCTGCTGACACCCACTGGGCTTTAGGTTCTGGTGTCTTTCCTGGTCATATTTTGCATTATGAGACCCTGACAGGTTAATTTAAGCTGCGTTTAATGACTGGAATGGATTCCCATCAACCCTTTCACTGCTTCTGTTACTCTGTGTGTGTGTGTGTGTGTGTGTGCGCGCCTCCCCGCCTGTGTGTCTGTGTGGGTGCAAGCACGAGATCATCATCCCTACATTACAAAAATTAAGTAACCTCTCAGATATTTTGTTACATTTTTAAATTTTGTCAAATGTCATCCTGCAGGAATCTACGTTCCTTTTCCTTTCTTTCTTTTTAACTCGGGTGTCAGGCCACAAGCTCCAGGCTAGTGTCCCACGGAAATGAGCCAGTAAAATTGAGGATTTATTTATTTTTATTCTCCCTCCCTGAATTCGCTGCGCCGAGGTGCAGAAGTCAGGCAGGCTTGTTTAGAAATGTTCTGGAGGGACAGGGAGACGGTCCCCGCACGTCGGCCGCGGAAACGTTGCTTCAATTAGCCTGGCTGCGTAATGTTATCAGCAGCATCTTGGGGGTGGGGATGGGTGGAGGCTGGGGGGGGGAATGCTTCTGATTTGCCCAGACAGTATTCATGTAACCCGACCGCTCCAGTACAGCGTTCTCTGACTGTTCTTCTCTTTCCTGGTGTCGTTTTCCACCCCGGGTCCTGCCTGGGCCTTACAGGCCGGCCTAACGCAGGCGCGCTGCTGCCGAGGAGCTGCTGCACGCTCCGGCGCTCCGCTCCACACACCAAAACATGAAAAAAGCAGCAGAACATCGGAATGTCGGGATCGTCCCACATGGGGGTGGGGGCTTTTGTATTTGGCATCTATTTTCTTGGCTAATTTCTTTTTTAATCTTTGTTGACTTTTGAATGAATTCTGCTGAAATATACAACAGGAATGTGAGCTGTTAGAGCAGAGTTGGGAACGCCAGAAAAAAAAAAAGATCCAGAAGTTTCGGAGGCGATAAGATCAACAGCACAAACCAGCGCAGACGTCCTGCTGCTGCCGACGAAAAACAGCACCGTCCGTCACCAGCAACAGCATCTTTTTTTGTCTTCGTCTTCCTCAATCGCCTCATTTCTTTGGCTCCAGTTGTCACGAGTTCTCACCCTCCCTCCTGTTTTTTTATCTTCCGTTTTCTTCCCGCTGCAGCGAGCGTCCGTCGGGGATTCTAATGAAATGTTTCTTTTGCATAAATGAAACAATTTCGCCATTTGCATTCTCATTAATCAGAACATACTGGCGGGGCTGCTAATTCCACCCCAGATGCCTGTAAAAACACCCTGACGCTAGGTGACCGTACACACACACACACACACACACACGTGTGGACATTTAGGCCCACTTTTCAGCTTTGATCCTTTCGTGTGAACCTCGAGGCTCTAAGAGTCTTTCAGTCTCGTTTACGGGTGAGCGCGAGTGTAATATTGAAGCTTGATGACAAAAACTCCCACCTGGAGAAACCAGCTCGGAGCGGCTCTTATTAAACGTGCGGCAGAGATAAGGCAGCCATTACCTCAGCTCAATCATGTCAGGACTACTGCAACAATAACAACCCCCCCCCACCGCCCCCAGTGGCAGCGCCCAGCGAGGGGGGGCGTGCTGCAGGGGACGACGTGTGGGTCAGATGCTGTTTTAAATAAGCAATAAATGAAAAATCTTCAGCGTCCGCCACTTCAAAGAGTGTGTGTGGGGAGTGAAAACCGGTGGAGGCAGATGAGATCAGCGCAGGCAGAATAGAGGGCCGATTCAGGCTTTCAGATCCCCGAGATTAGCAGCTTAATTAGAGACAAATATGCAGACTTATTCATGTGACCTTAGCAGTGACAGCCTGAACCAACCAGTCATAGAGTAATTACACCCAAACCTCAATATCTCCACAGATGAGGAAGATTTGGAGCTGATTGCTGCCCTGGATTTTACAGAATCTCATTAAAAAAAAACATCTTTTGGGGGAGAAAATGTTTGTTCAGTCCAGTTTTTGACAATGTGGTGGCTGATTTGGCTCTGGGGTCCTTTCTGCCTCTCAGTGGGTGCAAAGCGGTTTCGTAAGTTCAAACATGCCGTACGACTCGGCTGGCGGATGACGGGGAAGCGATCTGGAGCGACTGCGTGCAGCCACGCAGGCCGCCCGAAGTCACTCCGGCCTCATGCAAATCTAAGCAAATGCCTCCGGCTACATGCCATCCAGTTATCACTCCTCTCTTGTTTTCTACTTTTAGATCTGCTTTGACTGCCGGACGTGCACCGCTCCGCACCGCCGTCCCAAAAAACACACTTGGCTTGACCACAAACAGAGACACACACACACACACACACACACAAGGAGACACGCTCTAAGGAGATCTGCTGTTAGCGATCTGCAGAGAGCGTTGTGGCTGCGGTGGAGCTGTGGTGGAGGCACAGAAACAAGTAACAGCTCCCGGCTGCTGGAACTAACCATCAATGCGAGTGTGTAGTGTCTAGTGCTGGCAGATTTGTTGCTGTAATAACAACAACTAGTTTCTCGATCCGTGTACGCAGCCAGTATTAGACCGCGCACAACACTTTAGTGCGAAAATACCATTTTAAATTAGATGAATAAATTTGGAGGCTTAATTATTTTCGCTGCTTTGAGCTATTATTCTCCTCTATGGGGAAGTGAGGGTGGAGACGAGAGCAAAGGGAAGGATATGTGATCCCTAGAAGACAAACGCGGATGTATTCGCTCCAAATCTCTGTTCTCGGCTCCTCCAGTCTCCTCTCCTCCGCTCCCCGACGGGCATCGCTTGATTTCTTTTATTAGATTGCCTCCAAACCAAACAAACTCAATTAACCTTATTTCTTTGCCTTGGTTCTTGTTTACTGGCAGAAGCAGCAACGTGCGCACCCGCCCACGTGCACAAACACCTTTTGGATGCTGCGGCGCTGCAGCGTTCGCCTGTAACACCAGTGGGAATCGGTGCTGGGAGTTGGGAGCTTTGGGTCCCACACACGGTGCTGTGTTTTCCACCGACTCCGTCCTCCTCCCCTCTTTTCCTGCTGAACTTGCCAGGTCATGTTCTGTGGCTCGCGTGTGTGATTGAGGCCTCTCCGGCCTGTCTGGGAGCGGGTGGAGGTGGGCTCTGGGGCCACAGGCGGCCCCGTCGCATCCAGACTGAACTTCCCCGGCTAGGAAACAATTACATCACCCCCCCCATCCCCCCCCCACATCAGCACCACCGTTTCTCGTCCGTCTGTCCACTGCTGTTCTTCTCTTTTTCCCAGTCTGTCTCTTCCATCCCAGTCCTGGGGCACCACATACCCCTTTATTTATTTATGTATCAGGAGACGGAAATGGACTCCCACCCAGGGAAGAGGGGTGATGGGGAGGTGAAGTGTGCGTGACGTGCGCGTGCAGCTCTGCTGGTGTGCATACATGCAGACGTACACCAGGGTATGTGATGGACAGAGTGAGTTCCAGCAGTTACGGGGTCCGGTGTGATGCGTTTGTGTGTTACTGCATCACGTTTGTGCACGAGGACGTGAAAGTAAAGGCCCTGTCTCACCAACCCGCAGGAGAAGCAGACAAAAAGGAAGAAAAAAAATCGAATTTAGATGTTTTGGCAATATATTTATTTCTATATGTATATGTGTGTGTATGTGTGTGTGTGTGGGGGTGACTCATTGTTCACGTTCTAGTAATCAAAACAGGTAGAAATCAACTAAAGGAGAAGAGACAACAACAATACGCACACCACACACACACACACACACACACACACACACACAGAACCTCTGTTCACGCGTCATTAGATGAAAAGTTCTGATTAGCGGTGCGCTCCCACCTCCTTCCTGCTCGCCACCCTCGTCTGACCTTTGAGGAGCCCCTCGAAGGAGCCCGGGTCTTTCCTCCACCTCTGGGCTGGCGGCGGAGCGACTGTGGGTGAGCGAGCTGCGTTTGTTCGCCCTGAGTGTGTTATCGCCTCCCAATCAGTGCAGCGCGCTGTTGCAACTTCAGGCCGTGATCTCTGTGGCTGCAGCCTTTCTGAAGGCTGCTCCGACCTCCCCGTCCGCCTTGTTGTTGCAAAGATGACAAACAGCGACTAAAAAAAAGCCAACAATGGCTCCCACTTTTGCTCCGTTTGTTGTTTCTCCGCCTTGTTGACTGCTGCTTCGACTGGATTTTGGATAAAATGTCCAGGCTGGGCGCTATTGGAGATATTTTGAATACATTAAACGCTGCTGCTTTCCAAAGAAAGCATGCTTTGCTGGCTGTTTGTTCAGGCAGAAAAGAAAATGTATGAGATATGTAAATTGTGGTTTAAGTTTGAGCCACATTTATGCTACGTTTTGTGGTAAAAAATAGTCTCAGGTGTCCACAAATATCAGTCCAGCCTAAGGTTTACTGTCTTTCAAGAAAACGGGTTTCGTTTTTTACTCCGGAGTTTAGAGTTGCGTTGGCGTTTAGGTCCTCTGGTTCGGGTCTGGGGAATCCATGACTGGAGGAGTCCTCACAAAGATGGAATCCAAATGTATTTGTGCACATTTTGGTCTAGTTTGCATGGCCCTTTGGATGCTGATCTTTTCCGGGACCAGGTCTAACTTCCCATCACTTTGTTCCTCTCCAACGGCGTTGATCACTCTCTGCGCTCAGATGGGGTTTTATCTCAGATCGGGAGGTCGTAGCACTCAGCTGAGTCTAGCAGCAACACTGATGATTTACGTACTTATTTATACGCTGGGTCCCAAAACGCTGCCCCCTGTGGTTCAAAGAAGAGTGTAAAATCATTTTGAGTTATTTGCATTTTGAGCTCTTGAAAACATTTCCACGCAGACTTGTATGATATTGCTGCTCAACAGAAGGGAAATGAACCGTGTGACCAATCGTGGAATAATTCCTTTTGCTTTGAACTCATCTGTTCTCTCCAGCTCAGTAACCAGCTCAGTCCTTTAGTTTAATGGTGAATATCAAACCCATCCAGATCTCAATTATCATCCTTAATGAGAGAACGGCTCTGGAGGAATCCCCTTTCCATCGCAACCTTCAAAGGTCCTTAAAGGAACATCTGAGGGTCTTTATCAGACAAAGTTTCTCCTTCATTTGAATAATTCTGCTAAATGGGCCAGAAGGGAGATATGAGACCGAGGCCCTGAAGTCCTGGACGTGAAAAGAGATATCGCAGGAGGACAAGGATGTAGCAGCCCACAAGTAGTGCGGAATTTTGCGATATTTGCACAAATGTCTAGGCGCATCCGCTCGTTTAGGGCCAACAGAGGGATTTGTGGAGAAGTGGGGAAGAGAAAACAATGCACGTTTGCAGGGCCTGCACCTTATTACGGAGGAGTGTGATAGCCATCAGAGTCAGAATAATATTTAGCACATGCTGCTGCTAATGAAGCGGTATTGTCCTCAGACTGGATAATGGGAACCAGAGCGCGCTCTTCCTTTCATCGTCCTCACATCCTGCACCCTCGCCGCTGTGACACTAACGCTCATTTAAAGCAAATTCAAATACATTATTTTTCTGCATTTAGAGGATGAAGTCACGTCTGTCTTTTTTAAAAAATGATTTCAATTCTTTATTTACAGTTTAAATAAACATTTAAAACAAGATCAGTTAAAAAATCGCAGTAATCAAGTCACAGTAGTATTTAGTAAATTAGTAAAATTAGGCCGAAGTTATCAACAATTAACAGTTTTAAATGATAATATTTGGTGGATGTTGCATAGGAAAAGGTGTAAAAAATAAATGTCAGTTTGTTTTTTTTTAACATTTTTACTAACTATGATAAGTTGAAACAATTAAAGGTGAAAAGAAACTTGCTTTTACAAAAACCTTTACACAAAGGCAGTTTGTCATCTTCATTAAAAGACAAATGCAAATCATGGGCAAGTTTAACGAAAGGAAAAAGCTGTTCTGGACTGATCTCATTTGGTTAAGTCTGCCACATCAACACAACCTCTTTTCTCTGCCACACAACCACACACACACACACACACACACACACACACACACAAAAACACCTTCACAAAAGAAGAAGTGATTGTTTCAACTTTCACCCGTGCCCCCTCTTCGCTCTTGTCAAGAAGATTTACATGATCGCTTTTTCTGGTTCTTTCATGCAGAGACTGCCTGTCTGCCCCCCCTCTGTCCCCCCAACACACACGCGCTCACACACACACACACACACACACACACACAGAGTCACTAGACAAACACAGCTGACAGGAGGTGGACTCGCTGCCATGACACAGTCGCGTGCTGTCCAACAAATCCCTTTCAGCATGCCAGCCAGCAGGTTCTGTGTGTGTGTGTGTGTGTGTGTGTGTGCCTTTCAAACTCTGTAATCCACCCCTGAAAGATATTTTTTTGTCTATTTTAGACCTCATTATTGGTTTTGTGAGGCTCGTATGGATTCATTGATCACGTGTGGCTTTTATTAGAAATCTTTTGATTGATTGACTTGAAGTCTGTCCGCTGTGTTTGACTGTCGCAACAAATCCTGCCTGTTTGTCGATCTTCATCAATCAACACACCTGTCTGGTGCAGCAGACGGTCTACTCCATTTCATCCTTTTCATCTACTGTTTTCACCTGGACGTGCGTCTAAATGTCTCTAAATTTGAGATTGGACGCTAACTAACATGGTGCATCTGAAATGTGCTCTCGTGTCGAAGGGCTGTTGTCATGCAAATGCAGACTGTTGGTGGTCTGCAAGTCTTGTTATCACATGCTTGCATCCCATAATCGAGACATTTCAAAAGTAAGCTCAGCCGCCACCATCCACGTCTCACATGTTTGCGTCCTCAGGAAGTGTGTCTGAGATATTGAAATTGTGTGGTCGGTCAGTGGAGGATGGACGGTTCTGTGCTGTGTGGCATTTTAACATCTCTGCAGCTGCAACATGGCACACACACACACACACACACACACACACACACACACACACATGCGCACGCACGCACACACACACGTGTGCACACACATGCTGCAGCCCTCCAGCTCTCTTCAGTCCAGGGGGCAGTAAAGTGGTTATCTCTCTTTTTCAGATCCTAATCTGACAGCAGCTCCTGCCTGTTGCCAGGTTACCCCCGGGGGCGTCAATCTCCATTTAAATCCTTGCTGCTTCCCCACCCACACATCAACACCGGCGCTGTAGAGTCACCATCATCTCCCGCCTCCTCCGTTCCTGCTCTTCTTCTCATCCTCAAGCCTGGAGGGTCCACTTTCTCTGTTCTCACCCCTTAAACCTCCCTCCACCCAGCCCTGCGTCACCACGGCGATGGCATCAGAATACACCGAGAGCAGCGGGTGGAGCGGGCGGTTCCACGTGCCCCAGACCAGCCCCAGCATGCTGGTGGACATTCTGGGATACAGGCTAAGCGGGTCTGTCCGAGAGGCCAACAGGGGGTGTGGATGTGGGCTGAGTGTGCAGCCTGGGCCGGCCGATGAGAGGGAACGATGGAGAACCGAGGCCATGAGTCTCATATCTGAGAGAATGTTCTTCTCCTGTGTCTCGGATGCTGACCTCCAACCCTAGAGGTCACATGTGGAGCAGCATGGATGAGAGAAGGCCCATAATTGTAGCGCAAACACACGTCCACGCTCACTTTGAGGCCGGCCAGTCTGACCTGGGAAGCGCTGTACACTAGTTCATCTGTGGGCTCCTCCTCCGCCTCAATCCATCATCCATTGTTGACTCGTTTATTCCTACAAATAGAATTCTTCTTTTCCACAGAAGCAAGCAGTGAGAAGCTATTTATTTCTCTTTATTTATGCTGAGTAAGTTAAAAACCTATCTTATTTATGTTGGCTAAGAATTAGCAGAGAGGTGTGCAAGACAACGCAATATGAGAGAGTCTGCACACAGCTCCATCCCATAATATACAGCATCCCAGAATGGGTGGCTCCCATCAGTTCACTGGCTTTTATTCTGTGAAACCGGATGTAAAAACCTGGTAATGAACCTTCGTAAATCCAATTTCTTCATTAGAGAGGAGCATATATGCGATGAGGGGGATAAACGGGGGTGAAATGTGACATTGGGGCCCACGCCGCTGCCAGCGCCTGCGTTGGAGCCGCGCTTGTGTTTGCGTGACTGCGGTCCAGCTGGATCTCCCGGTCAGTGTGTCAGTGAGTCCGGCGTCCTCCCGCGGGCCGATGGCCGGCGGGCACGGCTCCGCCACCGCCGCTCCACCTGGCTGATTGATGTGCTCCTGTTTGAAGTCCTCTGGAGGAGAATGAGCTCCATTCAAGCTCTGCCTCGCCGTCCACGCTCCCGGTCCCACCTCTCGCTGATATCCCTCCACTCTGTTAACAGGTGAAACGCTACACCGGCCAGAGAACCTGAGGGGCGCACACAGCCGCATGACAGACGATCCCAGGTCAGCGCCGCAGCCGCACCAGCTTCAGCTTCCTGTCTGAGCGTGATGGAGGTGAGGCTGGTCTGTTACCTTTGCCCATACATGAGTCTCTGACACAGCTGGGTGGAGGGATCTCTGTACGAGCGCCTCGGCCCCTGAGGGCCTTGGGCACATGGAGGAGCTGTGCCTGACAGAGTTTGGTAAATCCACGAGCTTTTGACTTTATATCAACCATCGGGCTGCAAATGTGTGTGTGTGTGTGTGTACGCACCTGGTCAGGCATACGTTTTCCATGTATGGGGCACATGTGAGAATAGTTCCCTTGCCGGGTCTATCAGAGGGATCTGTTGTTGACAGCAGGGCCTGGGTCACTTCCTGGCCCTCTCACCATGCTTTGTCTGTGGGCTCCCTGGAATGTCCTGGAATGTAGCTTTGGACAGGTGGAGAGGTTCTCCTCAAAGACAGACACCCCGAGACCCCCCCAGTTCTCTCCATCCAGCAGTCCTGCAGGCTCCTGCGCTGCGTTTCCTGGTTCTGTGCTTGAAGAATGAATGTCAGGAAGCCGCTCTGCTTCTTTCTCTTTACAGAGAAGTGAGCAAACTGGGGGAAAGGAGGCCCATTTACCACGAGACCAACACTCCAGACACCTCCTTTTATTTTCTCCCTCCCGGCAGTTTTCTTTGTCTTCCCGATGGATTGGATTCAGGAACGACTGTCACCAAACATACAGTGTTCCTGTCCATCGGCAGATAGGCCGCCGGGGTGCCTCTCCCTCCCGGCGTCCGTCCATTCGCTCCACCTCTGCGGGAACCTGACATGTCTCAGGGTTAAACTTTGGAAATAACCTGCTGGGTAAAACCGGGAGAAAGAAAAATGCTGTCAGCTTCCCTCATCCCCCATCCGCCCACCGCCTACTTTCCTTCATTCAGATCTTTATCTGCCGCTAGATTATTGCTTCCTGTAAAGACCTGGAGCTGCATCAGCTCCCAGTTTTAGGTTTCTCCTCTTCTTGAATGAGGCTTTTTGCAGACTTATTTGCAATTTCTTCTTTTCTGCAAAAAAAAATTGAGATAATAAAAAAAAAGTATTCAAAATTCTTTTAACTTAATTTAATCTTTCTGCATTATTCAAGCTTATTTGCATTTTTCAAACTATCATTCTAATGCCTCACACATGCCACTTTGATCCGGATGTGCCCGTTGAGGGTGTCCCAGCCACCCGCCCCTGAGCCCCACGTCTGGGGTAACAGGAGCCATTCGTGCCCCCCTGACATCCACCTCAGCACACGCCCTCCTGTAAGAACACTGTGGCCTCTGATTGGATTTCACTCCTCAAATTGAATCTCTGTCTGAAACAAACACCCATTTATGCACATCAGCAGCCAGACAAACACACACACACACACACACACACACGCAAACTGGATATTGAAACCCTGCTTAGTTGACTGTTTACACGGTGACTCTTGTTCTCGCTAAAAGCTGCTAATAGGAGCAAATTACTGCCAACAACTTGGAAATATCAAGTGCCTGACTGCTTTGGCTATAATGCAGTTAGCTGCCGACCAATCCAATTAGGGCCCTTGTGAGGGACTCGCCGGAGCCCGAGGAGGGACGGATGGGCCGGAGTGTGTGTCAGCCTCGGGGGACGGGGGAGCGGAGGGTACCTGGCTCCTCGGCCACTAACTGTCACTGCTGGGCTGTAATTGCATTTGGAGTGGACCAGGGGGCAGAGCCGCCCCCGTCACACAGACCCAGCGATGGGATCAGCCTGTAAACAGAAAACAGCTGTTTGGTTCTGTCCGGGGCTGCTTTCTAAACGTTTGAAAGCTCTCTGCCTGAGCTGGAGATGACTGAACATTTGACAGAAGGACACGTAGGCGTCAGAGCGGAAGGACCGTGGCCACTGAGGACCGTGGCAAGTTTGTTTTTGTTCTGGCTTTATGAGGCACATTAGGCCGGTGGTGACCTGAGGGGTCAGGGAGAACACGGCTCTCAGTCGGCTGGGTCAACTTTGTTTGACGTCTGGAAATGTCAGAGCCGTAACTCAGACCAGGCCTGTAAATCAAGGCTAATGCAAGCTCCATGCAAATGTACTTTTCCGTGTATCTCCACTTCGTTTTTAATGTCCATAACCTCGGCCTTGCTTCCTCATTCCACGTTTTTGTCCCAGACCCCCCCCCCCCCCCCCGTCTCCCTGTCATGCTCTGTTCTGCTGGCTCCATCACTGGGAACCCTCCAACCCTGCTCCCCTCAGGCATCCCAAACCTCATTTACACAGATATGTTTAGCCAGCACAGGAAGCAACCCGTGCCCTTAACAGAATTATGGTCCAGCCAGCGAATGGGCCGCGGGGCTCGTCTGCAGGGACCAATCATGGAGGGCCTCAGCTCTACCACTTCCTCCTAAAAAACACTGAAGGAGACTGGCGCTTCCAGAATTGCCCCCCCTCCCCTTTCACACACACACTGGACCCAAACAACAGCTTAAAAAGCAGACTGATGTCCTCCATCACGGCGTTTCCGCGTGCTTTGTGCTGTGCGTGATGTTAATGATAAGGACGGTAATGGCGGCGATGTGGAAGCCCTGAGTGCTGCATTAACGGACTCAGGGTGCTTGGCCACGCTCTGATCTCTATCTCTGCGGCGCCTCAGTAATTCGGCGCTGAAGTTTTGCCATGTTGCTGTGCCTCTGCTTCTCTTTTTTCCTCCCTACGTCTTTTAGGCTTCACCTTGTTTGCACTGGCCTGTTTGGCTGTAACAGGAGCAGAGTTCATTCAGGACCCCCGTGATTCCTAGAACGCCCTACTGGTGCTATACTGGCTGAATTTTTACCAGCGCTGGGTTGTGGCTCCGCTGTGGCCCCATTAATATTCCTGTGTTGAGGTCCACCGACCACCGAGGTGCCGCTAACACCAGCCGCTCGTCCCACTCCCCTCTCATTAAATCACGGTGAGAATGAATCAAGGAACTCTGGAGGGGTAGCCGGGTGAGATATCTCTCTCTCCCTCGCTCCAATCACTGCTCCCCCCATGCCCTCTGCTCAGGTAATTAACTTCTCCCCTCCATCCCGTTCCCCTCCCAGCCCACCCTCCTTCTGCTCCTTATCTGCGCTCCTTTCAGATTCTTAAAACTATCATTCTCCCTCCACACCCTGCTTTCATTCATCTGAGTAAATGTAGGCGCTAGTTAGAAACTAATCCTGACCTGCCATCAACCGATCGGATCCCCCCTCCCCACGCTACCTGAATCACTTCCTGACACTTTTTTTTGGGTAAAAAAAGAGTCTTTTCAAGTCTTCATCAGCGGCAGCATCAGTTTGAATGGAGACTGGAGCCAGAGATTGGATTAATTAGACATGTTATCCCAATGAGTGAAACTTGATTGCTATTCACTGGATCCTGATTAGAGCACACACTCACACACACACACACACACAGGCAAAATCCTTGACTTCTGGTACTGCTAGGGATTAAAACCAGATTGTAATTGGGTTCTACCCCTCTTAATTCATTTGTATTGACGGCTTGTTACGCCTCTGTCACACGGCAGCGAGCAGAGAGGTCACAGCGCTGTGAATGAGGATGGACTGTCAGTTGACAAAGACGGGGCATGAATGAGAGGACAAGAAAAAAGGGCAGGGAGTTTTTCATCCAGAGGCTTTTATAGACACTAATACTCATGATCTGATTTGAAATGTCTCCAAATTGTACTATGTTCACATTGTGAGGACGGAGAATTCACCTAGAGGTGTAATCCCCGACATTAAATCACAAGAGCCTGGTTATAAAGAGAAAGATAGAAAGAGAGAGAGAGAGGGAAGGAGCCTTTTTGTCTCTTGTCACTCTCGCTCCTCTCTTTTTATGTCCGCGTGTCCGCCTGTGAGTCTCAGTGTGTGGTAACGCTCTTTGGGTTGGGGGTCAAGTGTTAAGTGTTGTGTGTGCCGCGAGGATTTGTTCCAGATCATGTGTGGTTAACTGAGACGGGGTCAAGCACTTAGTTAAATATGAGACACGCTCGTTAAAGGCAAAAATAAAATCAAGATAAACTGGAGCGTAAAAGTAAAACCACGGCTGAGGTCTCCATCACACATTACAGCCTGGACGATGCATTAATTTAGTCGTTAGAGAGATGGTTCAGTCATTTTAAAAGCTCAGTAAGCAGGTAAAGAGCTGCTTTTTACACTCTTCTCATTCTCCGCTGGAGCGTTGGCCTCTGACTCAGGGATTTCTGCCGCTGCGGTGGAGGCTGGAGGGTTTAATTTGGAGCTGGAACTGTGCAGGTCTCAGTGGGGGAGCAGGATGGATGAAGCAGGAGAACGAAAGCAGGGAGGGAGAGTGGAGAAAGAGAGGGAGTGCAATAGGAGAAAGGAGAACAGGAGATTACTCAGACTGCTTATCTCAAAGTGAAAGAAGGTTACAGTGATGAGATGTAGGGGGTGGCGGTGGAGGGGTTTAGCGTTTTGGGCTGCTGGTCAATGCACAGGAGAAGATCGCCCCGCTTCCATATAAGACCTGGATCTCTGCTGAGGCCTGACCTCCCTGTGTAACCACACGGCCTGCAGACGAAAAATGACCTCCCCCTAAACGCTGCACTTGTTTAATGTTCGCTAGAAAACAACCAGGAATATACTGCTTCAAAAGCAAAAAAGCAAAAAAAAAACGCGGACCCACGCAGGGCTCCATCGCTATGACAACAGCCGACATAAGAGTCTGCAGAACAAAGTACGACGACGACAGTAAAAAGTTGTAAAAGTGATTTTAATATTCGAAAGCGTCCTTTAACATCCTAAATACCTCACACAAGAGGAACCATTATAGATCAGACGTATTTACCGATGCAGACCTGACAGACATGACATTTTCCCGGCTCCGAGAGAAGCAGGAGGGAGGTAATAAATAAACACGTCAGTCCGACACATGACAAAGTCATTTCATTTCACTCATGCACACCAGAAAGGTTTTAATTAGCCAGCTTTGAATGGGGACCCTGGGACTGTCACAGGGACTTAACTGGATTAGGATGGACAGATAGAGATGGAACCTCTGCTAAAATAACAGCATTAGTACCTTCGGAGGGAGCGCAAGTGATCCGCCATCGGACCCAAGCCGTCCCGCCGTGATTGACTGGCGATAAAGACGTACAAGTGAAGAGCACTCTGCCCTTTATGTGGCACGAGAAAAGATAGCCAACATTTTACCCAACGGCCTTTAATGGAAAGAGCGCCCGTGCATCTATTAGCATTGGTTGATTGGTTGGTCTCATTGCAAATCAATCAGATGGAATCTCACTGTAAACCGGCTTTCCATTGACCATCTTTCATTTGAGCAGCACAATAAGGAGCGACGGACTGGATTGTGTTCAGCCAGGACGGCCTTTTGTATTTTTGTTCCCGGAATAATGGGCGACTGCTGCAGTTTCCTACAAGTCAGCCTTGGCCCCCTCCCCATCCCGTACACGTGAAAATACCAGGCACAAGAAAAGATAGCGAGCAGAATTTAACGGTAATAGTGATTTTTGTGAGCTGCAATCTTCTACCATCTCCATTAAGTGGCAGAGAGCCGAGGGCCGAGCTGATAACCTTGCAGCCCGGGAGCCTGTACCGTCTGCTTAAAGAAGACATCATTGGATTAGGCGTAGCCTCACACAACCTTAAACATCTGATCTCAAAATGATACGCACATATTAATTGCTAAGTGCAATTAAAGCCGTATAGCCATTAAAAGTTATTAGAAACAGTTCCAGGAACATCCAAGGACCTACTGCAACGTAGCCTGTCTGTATTTTTTGTTGATATATTTGCATTTATAAGACTTTGTCCTCTTTAAAGAGGAACCCCAGCATCTCTGATTTGCATTTAATTGTCAGCGCACGAAACATGGTACACATCCAACGCTAGTAAAGGAAACGGTATTGTTATTAATGGCATAATAATCGGCTGATTCTGAGTTGTTTGGCTGGAATTGTGCTGCTGTTTGAACACAGGAAGAGAAAAGGCGAAGGGAAGCAGTGCTGCTCAGTTGTCAGGAGATGGATTACAGCAATTGAGAGCAAAAGCTTTTAATTTGGCTCTGGTGTGGTAATTAGGTTTGAATTTGCTGCACTCTCTAAGAGAAACGAGGAGAGTAATGAAGTTAGTCGTCTTACGGCGTGTGTTGGGAGAGCCGAGCTGGGGATTAAACGTGTGCAGTCAACGACTCTCCTGCTCTAATTCATGGAGTGATGCTGTTTATTGTGGGTCCCACAGTTCTTTGTGCATTAGTTAAGTGGTCCAAGCACATTAATGTAATGGAGAGAGATCATGAAAACAGGCCGAAACCTGATCCACCGCCGTTCTCCTGCTCTCTGCCTTCCACCTTAATATTGTCTCTGTAGGAAATACATTTTCTTCCGTCTGGCTGGTGTCCCCAGCGTCTCTTTCACTTGATTTCCTTGCGCCCGTGCCTGAACCCAGCTGATGTCACTAATGGCTGTGCAGAAATGTGCAGAGAGGACAGAATGGGGGGAATCTCAGGTTACAGCCTGGGGAGAACAACGGAGGAGCAGAAGTAGTAGGAAGCAAGTGAAAGCGAGGCGCCAAAGAGCTGATACGAACGCAGCGGCATTAAAGGGATACATTTGGCCAGGCAGTATCACATTGTAACTTTTATACTACGCAATGATTACTTTATTAGTGGTTCAATAGATAGCATGTACTATAATATTTGTGTGTGTGTGTGTGGTGATGTGTGTGTGTCGTGTGTGTGTGTGTGTGTGTGTGTGTGTGTGTGTTGTGTGTGTGTGAAGGAGAGTGTGAGAGATGCGTAGTGTGTGTGTGACAGTGTAAAGACCCCTAAGAGAGTGTGTAGGTGACAGCGTTGGGTCTCTTGCTTGTCACCTAAGACGTGTGTAGGCGCCAGCTTTGGGTCTACGATACACTGTTCACATGATCACTGTGTTGGTCACACTCTCATGCTTTTACAGAGACAGTATTAATCTGAGACACACACACACACACACATGCGAGAGAGAGAGAGAGAGAGAGAGAGAGAGAGAGAGAAATAGAAGGCTTAATGCTTCTTTTTTCAGTATTGTGTGATTGGTGCTAACAACACGGAGAATTCTGCTGTTAAACTCTTCGTTACAGGGTTTCGTTGCTTTGCTCGTCTTCATTGTTTAGTTATTGTTTACTTTTATTGTCCATCAGAGGTGAAGGAGACTCGTGGTGGCGGTCAGCTGCGTCCGGTGTGCGTCACGGACTCGTGCCCTCTGTCGTGTCTCTCCACACGTGGTGTGTGTGCCTCCGCCGTACCTGGACCGTCCAACCAGCCGGATGAGCGTGGCTTTCTGCGGGCCTGACTCACGCGTGGGCCGACCCCGGCCGGCTTCCTGTTATTTCAAATGACGGAACCCAGCAGCCCTCACGCTGCGACGGGCACACCCTCAGCTGCTCTGCGGCCCTCAGCAGGCATGCGTCTGGACATGTGATGTGTTTTGTAGGTTGATAGAAAGAAAAACAGGCCACGGTGACCAAAACAGCCCACCCCTTCACTCCTCCACGGCTGCTCCTCGTTTTCATGTTCCTCCTGCTGCTTTTAACCCCGGAGCCCAAAGCCAACTCAGGGAGCTTCTCCACCTCTTCCCCGCACCGCTCCGCCTGCACGCCCCCAGCGTGGACGACCTCTGTACCCGTTCCCTCTGTCTCTCCTCACATCTCTTTTAAACATTTGACCTGAATAAACAGCGAGTCGTCTTACGTTACTGCAGCGAAACTAAATATTTCTTGCTCTTCCGTTTTGAAGAGGCGATACAGTCAATGAGCTCCAGTATTTAGGCCACGTCTGTCTGGGTGTGATGGGCAGAGCTTATGTACGCGTATCACTGGAGAGGCTGTGCTGGGTGAGGTTTCGGAATATGGAGTAACGGCGTCACAGTGTCACTCAATCCACAGCGATTGTGTGGAGCTTTGTGCTGTTGTTAATGGCAATCTGAGCACTATTGTCCTGGGATGTGACCCAGGTTCCAGGCGGAAGTTGTTTCTTCACTGACAGTAGTAAAAAAAAAATAAAACACCATAATATGAGGCTGGACAGCAGCAACCCATGACGTAAGTGAGCACTTTGATCATCTTCAATTGATTAAAGGAGGGATCGGTGACCTTCTAAAGTTTGTGGAAGTGTGAGCATAACTGGAGGGCCTTGACGCACAGCTGCTGGGAAAAACTTGTTGGCCATCATTGTGAGGCGATTCTGACCCCGGAAGGCCCCAGCGGTTCAGTTCTGCTGTGGCGCAGCTAGGGGGATGGTACTGCAAGCATCCTCCCAACCCTCCCTCCGTGCTGAAGGTCACAAAGATTCTATCTCTCATCAGGACCCAAGAACGGACCCAAAGATGGACCCAGCCTGTTGGTTGTGTAACTGGGAATTGGAAAACTGGTAACTGAGTGCATGAGTGTAAGGCTAAGTTTAATGTGGCTCCTGTCATTTTACAATAATGTGAATATTTCGAGTAAATTATTAGTTAAAAAACAGAACATAGAGACAAAAGCAGCTGGTGCTCATCTTCGGTGCTCTAATTACACAGAAATGTTGCCAAGAAAGCCTGTTTGTGAGTATGGGAGAGAGCATGTGTGTGTGTGAGTGATAAGGCCGTTAAACTGTTTAGGAAACACACATTGTCTACAGGGCTCATAAAGTTGCGGCAGCTGCAGGTCCCTGCAGCGGGTCCTGTCCCCGTTAATGGCTCCTCCGCAGGTGCTGAAACACCCTCATTACATCTGCCTGCACGCGGGACAATGCAACAGGGTGTTGCGGCTGCCGCAACAATGGCAGCGAAATTAAAGAGGTGAAGGAGCTGCTGAAGGCCGCGTGGAAACAGCGAGGGAGCGGGCGGGGTGGTCCGCCGGGTCACACGTCCCCCCAGCCAGCAGCTCCAGTCCTGCTGGACGCTTGTCCCCCTTCCTTTTTCCCTTCCGGGTCTCCGGTTTCTGCCGGCCTGATTCTCCTCCCTCCTGCCTCCATGCGTGACACAACTTCTAACCATTGTTGTCGCCGCGGCGGAAGCAACAACGCCAGAGCGCTTGTAGTTTTTGGAAAAAGTCACCAGGAAATGAGGAAATAGTGTTTTTGAGGCTTAGTTTAGCTGTGGGAACATACCTGGTGGACCAACGGTTGTCCCAAAGTGGTTTTCACCCCTTCTGAGCCGGAATGAGCGGGTGAATGGTGGTAGCAGCAGAAAGACCCGACCCTCTGGCCGGAGGTCTTCAGAGGGAGGTGGGCCAGCACAGGTGTGAGGTACTGAGAGGGTTTGTGGCGGCCTGGCTCTCTCAGATTTCCTCAGCTCTGGGCTTTTTGTCTGCGCTGTTACAGGATCGTGAGGGCCAAGACGCCCAGTCCCTGTGGCCCCAGCACACAGGACGTTCACAGAGGCCGGACCGGGCAGATCTGTGGAGCAGGTGTATTCCTCCCTCCCTCCCCCCCACTCCCTCTGTCTCTTCTGGGCCATCCCTCCTTCATTTACGGGTGCAAAAGGTGGAAGAATAGAGGCGATTGTTGGGAGACCAGACTTGGTCAGAGAATGTCTGAAAGGGATTTGTTGATGGTTGTGGATCAGATTCTTGGAGTTGGTCCCACTTCCAAGAAAGTGAGGGAACGTGTCAGGATGACGTTTCCATTATTTTACCTTAATCTATTGAAATCACAGCTCTTTTCCTCTCAGAGACGCGTTCGTACGCCATCGCTGGTGAATAAACACAGCTCATTTTATTTCAAGGAAAGATCCACTTTAAATGAAGGGCAAAAGACGCCGAGACAGCATCAAGGACGACAAGTGCTGCGGTGTTTGAAAAGTGTGCGTCGCCTCGGAGGGTTTGTCGCGTCCTCCTGGGACACGGCTGGTTATGTCACACATGCTCAGGTGGGCGCGTCTATCGGGCCTCTGGCTGCTTTTTGTGTGTCTCTGACGTCCCCTGAGACCAGCTCAGACAACACTTTTTCCTTCAAGTTTAGAGAGTTGACACATTTCACCGCCTCCCCTGACCCTCCGAGCGCTGCACGCTTCTCTCACCTTGACCTTTGCCCTCCTAGTCTCAGGATGTGGCATTACATTAATCCGTAATCTGAAAGCGATTGTCAGTTTGGAACATTTTTAATTTTTAGGAAAATGGTGAGATACAGGTCACCAGTTCATTGTCCTGACTTGGACCAGTTTTTTTTTTCCGCTGTCTTTAAAAATGTGCAAAGTCTGTAATTTGCTGGGTTTTACATCGTCTCAGCTGTAACATTTTCCATGACATATTAATCTATTCTGATGGGTTCGTTTTCACAATTAGAATAACTCTAAGCCGGTTTTGATCTACAACACATGGATTTCAGTTACAGGTGATAGAACCAATTTGCAGTAAAAGGATTAATTGGTGAAAAGCAGATTGTTATGTAATGATAATATGATGTAATATGGAACGAGGTCAATTTCATTAGCGTTGATGTCTGGAAAAGCATTAACAGATGCAACGGATTCAATAATTGGGAAATACACTTAACACAGGCAGGTGGAGCCAGACTCCCCAACGATCCTCTGTGAAGCAGCCGAAAGTAGCTGGGTTGAGTCAGTGTAGGAAGATTTTACTGCTACTGTAAAATGGGACTGCGCTCGCCCCACCATCACCAGGACTGACCACTATTTTCTCACTATTTTCTCTGATTGATCCTGAATTATAGATTAACAAACTGTTGATGGTATTAGGGAAGGTTTATTTAAGGGGAGACCCCACATCAGAGACACAAGCCAGCCCGCCGATTATTGTATATGGAAAAGAAAATCAGATGATATAATCCTCTTGATTTCTTTATTTCTTACGAGTATAAATGGTAACCAGCTCGGAGATTGCGCTTCAGCTAAAAATATAGTCATAACTGGGATAATAATATCCATATTTTGAGTCAGGTGATAGTACAAGATGACAGGACAGCGAAATAAATTATCAGAATAACAATAATTATCATTATTATTACAATAATCATAGTAAACAGTGTCAATTGGGGTTCTTAAACCCTTTAGGTTTGCTTATTTTATGAAAAAAAAAAAAAAAAAACCCTTAGAAAAGGAAGAAAAAAAAAAGTCCAGCATTTTTCGTGTTGTGTGGTTAAAGAGGCTGTCTCTGTCTGGGACCTCCTCCTCATTTGCACTCGTTTACAATATTCACAGTTACTGTTCGGGACGAATGGCGGCCGGAAAGACCGTCGGCGGGAGGGAACGAGGAGGCGCACTGACATTTCTGTGATTACATATGCGTGCCTGGCTGACAGAAAGCAGAAGATCTCCCACCATTGGTACCTGTACACGAGGAGGTAAAAAAAAGGTCCTTTTCCTCCGACAAGACCTCAGCTCGATCAATCAATCGATCATGCGATAATCAAAGACGAAGACACCGAATACTGTGCCTATGACATTGTACACACCCTTTCTTGCTCAAGCAGCCATCTTGGGTCCTTTCCTGCTGAGTCCCCCCCCTCAGCCCATGGCCGTCACCATGTTTGAGTGGTGCGGGTGCCCAAAGGAAGGGTGTATGGGGGTGGGCGTGGGGAGCATGTGTCCGGCGTGGCTGAACGGCGGCAGGTGGCTCATGGACATGTGTCCGGCCAGCGAGGCGGAGCTGAAGGGGGAGGTCTTATCGTGCAGGCTTTTAGGGAATTCCTCGTAGGTGTCGCCGCACCGCTTATTCTTCTTGGATTTGTTGGACATTTTGCGGTTCCGTGTCTGTATTCCCTCCTTCTTCATGGTCAGCGGCCGGTTCACCTGCGCCAAGAACAGCAAGCATAAAAAAAATGTGCTGATCTGACGGGTCAAAGGTCATTCTGAACATTTTGACTCGTTTTTCTGATCCTCCTCTAGTTCTACCCTCTGGCCGCCATCTTGGACTCGACCCGGCGACTCTGACTTACGTTGTGCAGTTTGAAGTAGAGTCCGCAGGCGTTGCAGACGGGGTCCCCGTTGGCGTTACGCCTCCAGAGGGTGGTGGTGGTGGTCTGACAGTTGGCGCAGCAGGTGCCCGCTCGCCTGGCGGCCGACTGCGGAGAACAGCGGACAGAGGTGGTCAGGTGACCAAACAGAAGCAAAAGATGCAGCATGTAGCGTCTAACACCTGGAAAACCATTTAAATCAGAACGAAACAGCCTGTCGCAACGCCTGACTGACCGACAGCAGCAGGAATAAAACGTCAGATGAGGATTATTATGTATGAAGCTGCTACTTTGTGGTCAGTGATGTAGTTAGTTAATTGAAAGAGTGGAGAGATCCCCCCCCCACACACACACACACACACACACCCCCTCTCTGCCTCTTGACTGTCACTTCTTCATGGTGACCTGCCTAATTGCTCTCTTTCCGTCGAGGAAACTCGTTCCTCCTCCGTCAGCCGGTCTTCTCTTCTCTCCAGTAAAATATGAATCATGCTAGTTGATTTAAGGGCGTGGGCCCCTGCAGGTCACGCACAACTTCAGAAGCCCCCACCCCGGCTTTTAATAATGGCTCTACTTTCTCCGACATGTCCGGAGATCCTGACCGCTATAAAAACCCGCCTGCAGTTATGAGGCCTCGGGAGGAAACAGGCGCTGGCCCCGCTGCTTTATCTGGACCGGTCAGACATCCGGAGAGGAAACCACTGCAAGGCTGCTGCGCACCAGGCGCCGCTGGAGCTGCGGGCCCCGACCGAGCCTCGCGGAAAGCGGGCCCGATCGGGGCCCGCGGACGCGCGGATACACATGCAGAAATCTAGATCTAAAATTCTGTGCGTTCAGGTACGAGGCGTGAGTCCAGATCTCGTCTGTTTCCTCCGTCTGTTTTAAATAATTTCATTTTTGGTATTTTTTTTTTTAGTTTTAGAATAAGTTGAAGGGTTTTTTTCTGGGAAACACTAAAGTTGTGATGAGCTCGTAGCAGCACTATTTGACGCAGGTCCTGGTGGGAACCTTTGCTTGGTTCCTGTTTTCGCTGCCGCGCTCCAAAATGTCAGCTGACCACGTGCTTTTGCCAATTTACAATGTAGATGTTATTTATTTTTTTTCTTTTTAATTTCTTTTTTAAAACCGTTGGTGACGAAAACACTCAATCTAAATTCGAACTAGAAGCGCAAGGCTGCATGGGAGGTGTGTGTGTGTGTGTGTGTGTGTGTGTGTTTTTGTGTGTGTGTGTGTGTGTGTGTGTGTGTGTGTGTGTGTTTGATGGATGAGACGCGGCGATGAGATCAGAAAGGAGACAGACGCGCACATGGAGGAGCGAAGGTGAGCCGCAAACACAATGCCTGGAAACCCATCGAGAACATATAACTTTCCTGCAATTGTAACCCCTCTCCCCCCTTCCCCGGCTCTCGGCCTGTTTCTTTTCTTTTTATTTACTGCCCCTCACACACACACACACACACGCACACACGCGCACGCAGACTCACCAGCCTGCGCTTGGGCTTGATCAGCGGTCTGTTCTGTCCGTTCATCTTGTGGTAGAGCCCGCAGCGTTTGCACAGGTAGTGGCCGGTGCTGTCGCGCCTCCACAGCGGCGTGGACGTGGCCCCGCAGTTGACGCACTCGCGACCCTCTGACGGGGGGGAGAACACACGGGAACGTTTAGAACACGCAGCGTTCTCAGCTGATCTCTCCGAAAAGCTGCTGTTCGTACGCTCCAAAATTTTAGCCAGCAGACAGAACATTTTATGAGGAACGTTGACAACTTTTCTACAGAAACACCCATAAAAACAGCTAAAAGGTGTTTTCCAGCCAGTAGAAATATTAACAGAATCATCAGAAAATAAGGGTAAATATAGTCAAACACCCCAGAGAAACTGGCGAAATTGAGTTTGATATATCTTTCGCGCATCAATAGATATTCCCCTTTATTTACACGCATTTTTCTATATTTTTACTGAATATTTAAAGCGTGTTTGAGCCTTTTCAGCTATAAAATGATAATGATTTTTAAAAAGGCCAAGTTCCACATTCGATGGGATTCACGCAGTATTTGAAAGCAGAGGTCGGTGCTTGGGGAGAGAGGAGAGGCTTGGGGAGAGAGAAGAGTGTGTCAGGCCAAACACTCCGGCTTTGGCTCCCAGCACCTGCAGTTGTTGTCACACCGCTGGGAGATCTCCAGCTCGGTGTGTTTGTGCAGCCAGATTGGGCGCTAATTACAAAAGCATGGTTACACAAAGGAGGATTCTCAGCGGGGAGGAGTGTGAGGCAACATTTATCACCATCACAGCGCGTTTAGATCCAGCGTGAGGGTGAAGGTGTGTTTTGTGGCTTCAAGTCCGAATGAAAATAATCAACTCTGTTTCCAGCCAGAGTTCCGGATAATTAGGACAAATACGACTGGCTGCAATTACACCAGTAAAAAAATAATTATGAACGAGTTTTCGGTTTGAAGGAAATTTCTTGATATTCTTTTTACAATTTTAATCTAAAAATATATATTGTAAATCATAATTATGTCGTTAAAATAATTTCTTGCCAACCCAGAATGCAGGCTTAAAGGCGCACCTTTATTACCGTGAAATCATTCGGGTTATATTTTTGTTTTGTTTTTCCAGAGTCCGTGGACCAGGACCTGGCCCAGCAGGAGCCAGAAGGTCCGCGGACTCTGATGATTCTGCGGGGCTCACCGGTGCAGGAGCGCGTCTTCCCTTTGTTTTTGTGGGGGAAGGCGTGGGGCGAGCCCAGCAGGCTCCCCGGGTGGAAACAGCTGCCGCCGTAGTCGTGCGCCGCTGGGAGAGTGTAGGTGGGATAGGTCGGTAGTGGGTGGTGGGTGGAGGGGGTCTGCGCGCCCATGGGTGCCAGGCTGCTCCGGAGCGGGCTGGAACACTCCATCTTCATCCCCTCCGTTAGTGACACTTGGTATTTCATAGATTCCTTCTCGTCCAATCTGGCGGCCGGGGAAGAAGCGGCTCCTGGGTCCGGTGATACGTCCTTAGGAGGCGTCGGTGGGAAGGCGTACAGATGGGGGCTGGAGTGGGACGGCGGGGACAGCGAGGACGCGGAGACCGTGTTGGAGCTGCTGCTGCCCGGGTAGACGGCGGAGAGTCCGGCGGGGGACGCGGAGCCGTGCGGGTGCAGGCTCGGCTTGCTGAACGGACTGACGGCCCAGGCGTTGTGGTGGTGAGCCGACAGAGCCGCCTTCCCCCCGTCCAGCCAGGAGAGCCCGGGACTGTGGAGGAGGTGAGGCCGACAGACCTGAGTCCCGGCCAGGCGAGCTGCACACAGCACAGGAGCGGGTTGGATAATATTTGGGGAAGAAACGGCGGCATGCATGCCCTGCAACACACACTCGTTCGTTTTCTGGAAGTGTGGCCTGATTTAAAAACATGCAAAAATAATTTTTTTAAAAAACTTTGCTTCTTCTTCAGTTCTATATTGTTACAAACATTTCGATCTCTCGCTCGTGTTAATGCAATTTTTTTTAAAAAGCAAGAAAAAAAAACCAGAAAGACTTTCATCGCTACTCTTAACCGACGGAAATGTTTCTGCAGCTCAATCCTGACACTTTCGGGCCTGCTGTGTTCGTTCTAACAGAAAGAAAACGGCTGTGAAGAGGCTGTGCGTGAGCGCCGCTCCACCTCACCGTGCGCTGGGCTGTAGGACATCCTGGCCCGGGCAGAGTTGTGGTAGTACGGGTTTCCCTGCGAGTCCAGGTGGTTAAAGAACACGTCCACCTCGTCCGGGGGCAGCAGCTGCGCCGTGGGCTCCATGTAGCCGTGCCCCAGGCCGGGGTGATGCGAGTCCGGGTGCTGGCCGTTCAGCACGGCGTGGTGGTGCATCCAGCGGGGCTGATCGGCCGCCACGTCCATCTCTGCGCTCCGGCCTGTGTACAGGATCCAGAAGGTCTGAAATACTTCTCCTCTGTCGGGCCCGACTGTGGGCGCTCCCTGCCTCTCCTCTCCTCTTCTTAAAATCGAATCTTTGGTCCAAAGAGAGAAAAACACCGGAGGTTAATACTTTGAACGTTTTTGACTGATTGACGCGTAAAAACCACGTAAATCCAACATTTACTGTTTCAGCCCATCCACCGCGTCGCTTTCGTGCTCAGAAAATGTGCACATCGGTATCTGACCCCAAGCAGGAGCCCTTCATTGCTGGTGCCGTACCTGTTTATGGGTGCTGGAGCCACATGGTGGTCGCGGGGACGCGGCTCCGGTCCGTCTCAGCTCCGGTCCAGTTCCCTGCTGTTGTTCTCTCTGTCCGCAAACTCCATCCGCGGGGACCTGGAGCAACACGTCCAACTGCGGCTGACAGCCGGGCCAGCCCTGTCAAAGGTGGGGGCGGACGCCTGCTCCGGTGGCGCAGGCAGCGGCCATTGGCTGCTGCCGCGACCACCACCCAGCAACGCTGCGCGCCACCGACCTGTGTCGCGCTGCGTGTGAAAACGGACGCGCCACGCACGCTCGGATCGGCGCGCATCCATCAGGCTTGCGCAAGTTGCGCGTGATGGCAGCAGAAGCCACCCAACTCAGAAGTCGCCTCGGTCTCTGAGTGGGCCGAACCCACGGCCAGCGCGGGTTTCCCGTGTCAGTGGTAACGTGGACGCGCAGCCGCCCGCGCGACGCCGCTTCTGGGTGGACGAAGCCGGGTCGGTGCGAAGAACTTTCCCCCAGACCGGGAGGGGCCGGTGGGGGGTCCGAGAGCAGCCCTGGTGGATGGACCCCAGGAAGGGCCCCCAAACCCATACCTAAACACGTGCGCCATATCTTTAGATTAGATTAGATTAGATTAGATTAGATTAGATTAGATTAGATACTACAATTACAAAAATCAAACTGAATGCCGTATTATGTTTGCATATTTGTTTCTCTCCTTTATTCTCTCCATCCCGGTCCTGCTCAGGGTTTCTTCCAGTTAAAGGGGAGTTTTTCTTGCCACTGCCACTCGGTTTCTGCCTCTAAAGTAAACACTTTTATTGTAAAAGGCGCTTAAAAATCAGAAATCTATCTATCTATCTATCTATCTATCTATCTATCTATCTATCTATCTATCTATCTATCTATCTATCTATCTATCGATCTATCTATCTATCTATCTATCTATCTATCTATCCATCCATCCATCCATCCATCTCTCTCGTGATTTTAAACCCACCTTGAGAAGGGTTCTGTTATAAATCAGGGGTATTTAGACTCTCGGGCAGAAGGAGCGTGAGGAGGAAAAGCCTCTGATGGAGGGATGGAGGGGCGAGGGTGCCAGTATTGGAGCTCATCAGCATGATAATGTGGGAATACACATGCTCGGAGTGTGAGCCCTTTTGATCTGGGGTGGCGATAAAGCCTTATCGGCGGCGAACATCCACTTCCATTTTAGGATTTGACATTAATTCAATCCGCCCTTTTTTCACCGCACTTTTTCTCTCACGGGCCCAGGAGAATGAGGTCGCGGCCCGATTCAGCTCTGAGAATCTCATTATGGGAGATGAGGGGTTTACCTTCTCCTGAAGAAAGGCCCCTGAATAAAAACAAGCAGCGTTAGTTTAGAATTCCCCCCACTATTATTATTATTATTATTATTATTATTATTATTATTATTATTATTATTATTATTATTATTATTATTATTATTATTATTATTATTATTATTGTTATTATTGTTGTTATTAGTATTATTTCTTTGTTTTTTGTTTTGTTTTTCCCAATAAAGCCGCAGCTCTGGGCGTATTTGCCAAGCAGGAGTGTGTGTTTAGGGTTAGAGGGGGAGAAAATCCGGTGCCGGTTCAGGATCCTCGCCTGAGCCTCCCGCTGATTTAACGCATCTCTGGGTAATTTTTCACCGGTGCCGGCTAATCTTTGTTCTTTGTGAAGATAATAAATGGCCTAATCGTTATCAGCGAGCCGCTGGAGGTGTCGGGGAGAATGGGGCTGATCGGCCCGGGAAAGTGGCGCAGAATAAATGGCATTTCTTATCTCTCCCTCCCAGATTATCGCCGCCTTTTCAAACTCCCACAACAAATACATCCAGTGCAGGCAATGCATCATTTACCGGAGCAGATCTGTGTAAATGATGGACAGATAGAGGAAGGAGTGCACGAGTCGAGGGCTGTAAGTGCACGCGTAAAGTCTTTGATAGATTTTAGAAATAAAGCTTTTAGTGATTTGAGGTCATCAGAGAATCCGGTTCTTTATGTTGGGCTTTAAGGGGAAAAGTTAAAACCCAAACCCAGAGATTTATTGTTTTTCCCATCAGGGTGAGAATTTTTACACATTTGCAAAAAGGAGCGGAGGAGAGTTAAGAAATCAGAATATTGGATTTAATCTTGAGATTCTGTTTAAAAGCCTTAAAAGGATTTTACCTGATTAAACAATGTTTTCGTTCATAGCTCTACAAGCCCTATCTATTGGTGACTCTGAAGTTCCCTGCATCAGTTTAATCGGATTAAATTGTCTTTTGAAAATGAAGTGGCAAATATTATCAGAAAACGTTAATATAGAGAGAATATTGGCAGTCCATTATTATTTCCCTTTGTGTCCTTTTTTTTCTACACAAAGTCTGTTTAATAAGATGGTTTTGGGGTTTATTGTATAAATATTGCTTGTGTGTGTGTGTGTGTGTGTGTGTGTTGAGGGGAGGGAGTGACCAGTTATGTCAGAAAAAGGTATTTTTCCATTATACAAACTGGATGCTTAATAACTTGGCAGCTGCAGCAGCCCTGGGTGCTGCTGATGGTCTCCAGGGTAACACAGATAACAGCCAGTCATTTTCCATATCTTACAGTCTGTTATATTCAAGGATTAGTTCTCCTTCCCCAAAAAGGTCAAACATAAAGTCAAGGCAGGAGAACCACCTCCTTCCCCTCCTCGTACCAAAGAGCTTTTATTGTTGTTGGTGTTGGGTTTTATTATTATTTTCAAGTACGGTGACATTTGCTGATGGGAAAACCCCAGTTTTAAGTTGTTTCATTTGGTCACTGTTTATCTAAAATGTTTAATCGTGCTCTATTTTCGTCATTAATGTCATCATCTGCAACAGCAGCAACAACAACGTTTAAAAAAAACCTTTATTTAAAAAAAACAGCGTCAGAAAAAAATCTTAGATAAAGATAGGAATGTGTCCCAAGATTGTTTGAAACAATATTGGAATAAATTAGCATATTTTACCAAGAAAAAAATCTTTTACATTGTTCTGTTATGTTTTAGCAGAAGTGTTGCCCTGTATTTAATTAGAAAGTCTTATATTTCAGCTTTAGCTCAGGATTCTGCAGCGAGATCGGCCCGACAGTGACACCTAGCGGCCAACGGTGACCCAGGATACTTTACACCTCATTCATCCATCCATTCATCCATCCATCCATTCATTCATTCATCACTGTAAGTATGAAATGGTTTCGGCCTTTCGGGTCTGTTGCATCTGTGATGCCTTCAGAAAAATCTTCTGTAATCCGTGAAAAGGTCGGAGGTCGCCACTTCACCTCCTGCCCAGGAAGCACCAGGAAGTGACCGTTTACATCACCGCTTCAAAGAAAACCTGTCAGTCAGACTCTGCTAGACTTGAGTTGTCCGGGGAATCAACCAATCCCAAGCAGGCTTTTCTTTTCCCAAACAGAAACATCAGACATTCCGCCCTTATTTTGTCTCCACGCTAATCTGATTCCTGCATGATTTAGCTCTGAGGAACCAGGAAGTCCCAGTGAGACCATTAATGGTTTTTCTGTACGTAATAATGAGCCTAATTAATAGGAAGCCTACCTGGAATTTAGGACCTGAATGTTCTACCCTGTATAACGATCCCCTTTACTTCTAAAGGTTTTAAAACCGTAAATGGGGCCGTAGACACAACATCCGTCCCTGGTATCCATCCACTGGGGACCACCAACATCCAAACCAAACAGCTCAGTCAGAGGCTCTGTGGATGATCCCGGTTAAAATACACCAACTGACTGAAAATCATGTCTGTCGTCTTCAGTCAGACAATAAAAGAGGGTTCCGATGATGAAGAGGGTGATGATCTTCACCTCCAGCTCAGTGTGTTCTCACATATTTGAAGACATTTCTGCGGTTTGTTAGAGAACTTCTGACCTGAATATCGTCTGACCTGCGTCCCCTGATTCCTGTCTGTTCTGCTGGAAGGGTTACTGACACAAACCTGGCAGGAAGAGAGCAAATTCTCCCGGAGCCGTTGATTTTCAGATCATTAGAAACAAAGCTGGGACCTCGTAAGTGGCCAGTTTCACTCAGAAAGGTGCCATTTTTGAAGCCTGCTACCTGGAACAGTTGTCCCTGTTACAGGTTGGATGGCAGCAGTGAAGCCGTGCACGTGTGGGCAGCACAACACAAGCACGCAGGTTTATTTGTGCACATCTGGCTGCATCCTTGAGGATTTCTGGTGAAATTCTGGTTCTGATCCTCCAGTGAAGAAACGTCTGCCTGCTCTGCTTAAGCCGATGAACCAACCCAACCCTCTAGCACACACACACACACACACACAAAGACAGGATACCAAAGTTATGTGACTGCACCTTCTGCATGTGTGCATGTGTGGGTGTGTGTCTGTCTGTCTGTGTGTGTGTGTTTGTCTAGAAAGAAGTGAAGTACA
>CAAE01014979.1:565501-598074 GCA_000180735.1 Tetraodon nigroviridis
TGGTCTGGTCCTCACAACTTTGAAGGTCAAGCCTCAGATTGAAGGTTAGAATTGATTTCAGCCTTAGGAAACCGTTGTCTTTTTGTTACCCACTTTCAACACTGCCTAAACAGATATGGACACACACACACACACACACACACACACACACACACATAGACTGATTACATTGTTATAGTTACTTTTTTAGAAGAAACTTCTGCATTCCTGGATTGTAACATAATGCTGTGTGATGGTGGTTTATGAGCCTAATAACAGGGTGGAGGATATCAGGAGAACCTGGGTCATTTGCAAACTACTCTTCCTCTGTTGTTAAATTAAAGACCTTCTGTGAGTTTAATTACCGTGATCCATTTAATTGGGGTTATTATGGCTATTGTACAGTACAAATCTGGAGTTTTAAGGACCAGCATGTTTGTGGGAAAATGTGGCTGTCGTGCACCCATGTTGTAACGAGGCCTAAAACCCCCCCAATCCTGGCTAACACACACATCTACTCTGGCTTCTTTATTTCCAAAAGACTCTAGTTACATGGTCCAGACAGTAGACAGCTTCAGGAGGATCCTACAAAGTTCCTGGGTCTGGTCTTCATCTCCACCCGCTTGAAGGAGTAGCGTTCACCCGTCCGTCCATCCGTCAGAATGTACCAGGTCCCCCAGTAGATCCCATTAGTCACCCCGCTGTATCGCCCACGGTAATAACGTCCGTTGGGGTTAGCCGCCAAGCAGGCATCGAACCACCAGCCTGCGCCGTAGTACTGAGCGCAGTTCCCCGCGGTGTAGCGGTCGTTGTCTCTGTCCGCAGTGCTGAAGGGTCTCCCATCGTGGTTGTAACGTTTGCTGTAACTTAGCGCGTTTCCAGCATCACCGGAGTATTCCCGAGCTGTTAGCCGATACCTGGAAGAAACGTTACCATCAACACGGACCATTAAAGCAGAACAGAACCAGGACTATCCCACTTGTTGCACCACTAGTCGATGCTAAAATCTTTCTATCAGGTTGCAGAAGGAGAAGTGGAACTACTGTTGTGTTGCTTTAGGGACATGTTGGACAAGGTCTGACAGGACTAGTGTGTGGGCTAACGAGGGCTCGTTTCACCTCTGGGCCTCAGAGGCCACTTTGAAGTTGTTGTAGGTAGCGTGACGCTTCTGCTGGTACCAGTCCTCCAGCTGGATGTGGAGCTGATGCTGGCCGGCGGAGGTGAGGGCATGCAGCGCTGCGTTCCCCAGCCAGTGCTCTCCCTTCGGGCTCCCAAAGCCCTCTCTGTATTCCTGCCAGGTCCTGTTGAAATCCAGCAGACCGTCCTGCCGAGCCTGGACCACCGTCCACCCGCCGCCCGCTGTCTCCATGTCACACTTGGCCTGAGCCAAACACAGTCGTAACAATACGAAGCCCACCGACAGCGGTGGTGTGTTTGAGGAGCGTGGCTCATCAGATTCACCTCCAATGGCGGCCTGCGCAGGTCAGGCTGGACGGTGTAGATTCCATTCTCCTTGATCCCCAGCTTGTAAATCTCGGCGCAGTCCCGAGGATGTGACCTCTCTAAGGGAGCCACTGAGGAGGACAGCGTCTCGTTTTAAATCTAGTTTTACAACACTCAGGACCGCTGGTGTGGCCTCACCTGTGGGCGGATGCTGGGTGATGCTCTTGAGGAGGAGCAGCAGGTCTTTCTCCCCCTCCCTCCCTACAGATGCGCTCTCTGCCACCTCAGGAAGAGCAGGTTTATCGTTAGGACTCGGAGGACTTGATGGGAGCCCAACGGAACAGCGATGTGCGGGTTTTTCTCATGGTTGTCCGTGGAGATGAATTCCAGTGCGCTCGTCTATGACTGACGCCTAGCAGGGCTCATTGAGGTTCTGTTTACTGTGTGCAGGGGAGGGACCACTAACTTGTTCTGTGTGTGTGTGTGTGTGTGTGTGTGTGTGTGTGTGTGTGTGTGTGTCTTGGAGGGGTGGAAATAACCAAGTACCACTCACCCAGTCTTTTGGCCATCGCCTCAAGGGCCTGGCTGTGACAGTGGAGGTCACACTCGGTCAGGACAGCTGCCATCAATGCCAGGATGGCCCCCAGAGAGCTGCTGTCCTGGGCTGCGGGGCTCCGCGGGGCCCCTGGCTCCTGGAGAGAGTGCATGCAGCGCTGCAGCTGAACGAGACGCTCTTTAACGCTTCCAGTCTGCAACGATAGCGTCCACCGGTCGTTCACAAGAAAGAAGAGAAGAGCCAGACGTGTTTCCTGCCAGGCCCTTGCATCAGCCATTGTGTCATGCCCCTCACACACCTGTCGCTGCATTACCTCAGCACGGCCGTATGATGAGGACATTTTTAAAGTAGATCTAAGTTTATCCCTTCTTTGATTGCTGTCGTTGCCTCATGGCTTTCAGGCGATGCCGTGTTTAGAGTGCTGACAAGACGGGACCCGGGAGAGGACAGAACACAGGACTCAGGGGTCCCGTCTGCCAGTATTTCTGAATCAAGGCTGAGAAAGATCTGATTACATGTTGCAACAAAGGTGGCTGCTGTGTCGGAGCAACTGTCCAGTGATTAAAGCATTCATTTGATTGATAACACAACGTTTGTTTAATAAATATCCTTTTTAATGTAATAATCTTTGAGAATGACAGAAGATTTCAGGACATCCCTGGAAGCTGCGGTCTCTCCTACCTTTGGCTGGACCTGGGGGGGACTGTGCCTGTGCTCCACCCTGCGAGGAACATCGGAGACAGCTAAAAGGGATACCCCCATTCCGCTGGAAGTGGCGCCAGTGTGACCCTCGCAGGCCCTGGCACCCGTTCCTGCAGCGCTGATGGACTGGATGGGTGCAGCCACCAGAGTGTCCCTGCAGGGAGGGTGTGTACAGGCCAGAGATGCACCTGTGCACAGCAGCGCTCCCACATACAGACACAGAAGAGGGAACACTCCCAGAAAACGAAGCGGAATCATGGGAAAATGCAGAAGCCCAATCTCGTCCTGACCTTTGTTTGAAACTCTTTGCGGTTCACACTTCTCCTCCAGGACCAAGCCTCTTTCCTCCAACCTGTTTGCCAACTTGTCAGCTTCTCTAGAAACTTCGATTTTTGGCCGTTTCTGTCTGAATAGTTAATGTTTTTCTCCTTTCATCATCTTCTTGTTTCCTGTTCAGTTTATCTCACTCTTGCTCCCGCCGTGTCTCCAGTTAGTGAGGTCGCTTTGGCTCTGATTCCGAGATAACTGAGGCACTCTTTGCTGTCTGTCACGGACTAATGCACCCACCCCCAGATATGCACACACACACACACATACACACACACGTCCAATCTCTAAGACTCCCACGCAGCCACACAAAGAGTTTAACGACTCAGAAACACGAGAAACCAGTTTCTGCACCTATAAACCAGCATGTCAGCAATTGATATAGCTGTTAATTAATTTTACACCTTTTTACTTGTTCTAGCTTTGTGATGGGGAACGTCTGTGAATTATAGTTCACACCTGAGGCCCAATTCAAATGATCTCCTGCTCCCACCATCAACATGCACACACAGCAGTATTTGTAAAGCTGAAAATACAGCAGATGCTCCAAGCATGCAGTTGTCCCTCCCGTGTACCATTTTGTCACTCCAGACCTTTTGTGTGGCAGTGTTTGTGTTTACAATCTGGGTTCCGAGGAGGCCATAAAGACCCTGCATTCAATAGGAGCAAGGTGGAAGGAATTCTTGTGCAAACAGCAGGACTCTACAGAGCCACACTTCCACTAACACAAAGCACAAACACACACACACACACACACACACACAGTGACTCATTGACATTTTCTGGTAGAATTTAATGGTTGCAGCAAAAATCACAGCACTCTAAGTGGGGTTATCTTTAAAATAAAGCGCACTTTCTACGGTCGGGAGGATAACTTTTGGTTGGTTTTAGGTGTAAATCGATAGGATTAGGGTCAGTCGTTGTGTTATCATTGTCTCATCTGCCCTCTGGTGGTAGATTACACCCTCAGCTGTACACCACGCACACGCAATTTCATAAAAAAACACGGCATTGTGGATATTTAATAAATAAATATAAAATAATAAGCAATCAGTCAAACTAATACCAGTCAAACATAAAAAGCGGAACACATTGTATAAAATCATACAGGCATGGCAGGCACATATTTTTTAACGATAAATTTTGAATTAAGAGTACCAATTTTAAGTTTTTAAACGCTTTAAAATTTGTATTTTAATCCTTCACGTTAAAATTACAAAAATTAAATAGATTTCGTACATCTATTGCACGTCTATTCCAATTCAAACAAATCACTGCTCATATAAAAGTGACTATTATCAAAAAAGGGAATTCGCTTCATAGTTAAAGAAACGTCGATCACGTGGGTGGGCGTGTCCGTTCCTTGCGTCTGACGTAGGGCACGCGTGACGTCACGAGAAGGAAGTGAAAGAGGAACGGAGCGGCTGGGCTAGCAGACTTTAGCTCGCTGGCAGGGGAGCGTTGAGAAAAGTGCCGAATTTACGCTCTACTTTTTGATCATTTAATTTGCCTAAGTTCACCTCGGCTCTTGTAAGTCTCAACACAAAGAGCCAGCCTTGTTTAAAGCTTTCGAAATTGTTGCCATATGAACGCAAATTAGCGAGTTTATTGCCAGCAGCTAGCCACCGCAACGCAACGCCTAGTTAGCCGCTTACGCTAACTGTCCAGAACAATAACAGCTATTTAGGAAGCAGTCAGGAAGTCGCGGCGCCGGTTCTCTCCACTTCAGAGTAAGTTATTGGGCCGACAGTAGTGCTCTTGGATGTGTCACTTTGCCTATTCCTTATTTCGCCAGCTTCCTTACGTCTAATGGTGGTGCAGATGTTTTCCGAGGAGCTGCTTGTCAGAACCAGGCCGGCCTGTTTGTACTCAGGCTCGGCTCAAGGATGGAGAACCTGGAAAACGGTGTTGTTCGCTTCAACAATACATTCTGTAATCCTTAGTTTAAAAAAAAACAAGCAAACTTTCATTTATGTGGAGAGGTGGGAGCGAGGCTCCTTCCTCAGTCGGGATTGATGATTTAGTCAACGTGCAGCTCGGTTTGTGGGGGAAAAGTGTCTTGATCGGTGCGATTTCTGTGGTTTTCATTGGCGTGTTGCCTGGCAGAGTTGTGTTGGGGGTTCTTTTGCTTTGTGTTTGTGTTGTTGGCTCTTTTGGTCGTGCGGGTACACGATCCTGGGCACCAAAACACCCTTTGGGATTTCCAGCCAGCTTGATTCAATTACTCCTAAAACATAAAACCTGTTCCTAAACCTCAAACACTTTCAGTTGTTTAATTTTAAATCACATTTTTAAAAGCCCAATTAAATTCTTTGTATTCACACTATGAAGAGTGGTTTGAGGTATTCTGTCTGTCTGCTGTCATCATGTGACTTTCTGACTTTGGGCCAAACCTTCACGCTGTCAGATCATCTCAGGCAGTCAAAGGACGCCCGTGTTTACGCAAATAAAACTCTGTCCCGGTCCTTCAAAAACCTCTATTATCTCTGATGCTAAAATTAAACTGTGTATACGTTAGACTGTATCTATAATTAGGAGGAATGTGGTAAAACCCCCGTAAAGGAGTCAAACGCTTTCATATTTTTGTTCATAGTTTTCAAACATCTGACAGACTGGAGCTGAAAAGTGACGGTTGATTCTTTTCTTTGATAACAGTAAAACCCTTCAGCGTCTGATTGTGCACATTATTTACTCACAGATAACTTTGTGAAGCAGGAAAACCTTTTGTGTGAGAGAAAAAGAAAGCAGGGCTTCTTTAGAATTCGGACTTGTGCAGAGGTAGAGTCTTTTCGGCCCGTGTGTGTGTGTGTGTGTGTGTGTGTGTCTAACGTCTGTCTTTAACTGTGGTGTATTCGGTTGTTCCTCCTGGCTTTTCTACAGTTCAACTTCCTCAGTTTGGTTGAAGGAACCGTGTTTCTAAATCGTGTTTCTAAATCTGGAGGACACACGATGGAGTTTTCTCCCTCGGGCGTTGGGAAACATCTCCAATCTGCTTTTTATGATTCAGAGGCCCTCGGTCAAGCTGCGGACACTAGCCTTGTGATCTCCGACAGGCCTTGAACTCGTGTTTCTGATGCGGTTGTACGCTCGGGCACGTTCGCGCTCGCTCGTTTCTGCTGTGGAAATAAAAAAAATCCTCCCGGTAACACTGTCAAAAATAGAACGTGTGGTTCTTCCAGTTGAATTTGTGGTATGAACGTGTCACTTCAGGAAATGTCTTCCTGTGGGGTGCGAGAGCAAAAGAGAGAGTGCTGTGTTCCTCGTGACTGGGTTTACGGCTTAGAAAGCACATGACTGGGACGCTGGGAGCTGATTGGCCCGGCTCCTCCCTACCTGCGCATACATGTGGGGGTTTGACACAAAGGTTGATGTAGTTGTTGGTGTTTTATCTGAACGGCGCTGGGGGTCAGAAACCCGAACCCCCCCCCCGTCTGACCGCCTTTTCCATGTCTTCCTCCAGCTGCAGGAAGATGACCTCCAGGAAGAAAGTTCTCTTGAAAGTCATCATCTTGGGAGATTCCGGGTGAGTCACGTTACCCATCCGTTCCTCCTCAGCTGCTGGAAACCAGTATGGCCAGGAGAACGGCACAGTGAGGTCACTGAGTAAATGAGGAGTGTTTCAGATAGTTTCCTCTTTTAATCTGATTCATCCAGGAAAACACTCTTCTGCTGGAGGTTTTTTCATCATAATGTGTTAGCATCAGCAGCTAACAGAGTTCTTTTGGTTTCCTCTTTATGTTTGTTGTGTCAGTGTTGGGAAAACCTCCCTGATGAACCAGTATGTGAACAAGAAGTTTAGCAACCAGTACAAAGCTACAATAGGAGCAGATTTCCTCACGAAGGAGGTCATGGTGGACGACCGTCTGGTTACGATGCAGGTAGGACGCTCACACTAGCAGAGCGGTGGCGGCTGTGGGCCAGGTTCCCCTGTCTCCTGTAACGTTCTCTGGGGCTTGTAGATCTGGGACACAGCCGGCCAGGAGAGGTTCCAGTCTCTGGGCGTCGCCTTCTACCGTGGAGCGGACTGCTGCGTCCTGGTGTTTGACGTCACCGCGCCCAACACTTTCAAGACACTCGACAGCTGGAGGGATGAGTTTCTGATTCAGGCCAGCCCTCGAGATCCTGAGAACTTTCCCTTTGTGGTGCTAGGCAACAAGATCGACTTGGAGAACAGACAGGTTAGTGCCCGGCGCTAAAACTGGCGGCGGACCATGGAATCCTTTACCGCCGTGGGGCGGTGGCGCCAGGCTGGTGATGAATGACTCGCTCCTGGTCCTCACAGGTAACCACTAAAAGGGCTCAAGCTTGGTGTCAGAGTAAAAACAACATCCCGTACTTCGAGACCAGCGCCAAAGAAGCCATAAACGTAGAACAGGCGTTCCAGACGATTGCACGCAACGCCCTGAAACAGGTGAGTGATGCTGGAAACGGCCTCTTCTGACGGGCCACCTCTAACCACCCTCTGTTTGTGATTGTTCTCCCTCGCTTCGCTGCCTGCCAGGAGACAGAGGTGGAGCTGTACAACGAATTCCCAGAGCCCATAAAGCTGGACCGGAACGACAGAGCCAAAGCCTCGGCAGAAAGCTGCAGCTGCTGAGGGACACCCTGGCCCCCCTCCTCTCCTGGCTCTCTGACACACCCTGTCACCTCTACATCACCTGCACGGCGCTCCCAGGAAAAGGACTCTGCCTACTGGTCTTCCTTCATGTCACACTCTACTCCACACACACCCCACCCCCGTCACCGTGTACGCTACGCTCACCCCCAGTCGTTACACACTAGCGTACCACCGTAAAACAGCTAACCCTCCCGGTGCCCGAGGATCTCCCTAGAGAAGGAGCTCACAAGGAAATAATCTCCCTCCCTGCCCACTACTCCACACGCACACACGCACACACACGCACACACACACACACACACACACACGTGCGTGCGGCTTCGCCTTCTCACAGAGTTGGGAAAATAGAGCCAGTTCCAGGAAGCAGGTTGGGACAGTCGACCGAGCGGCTGTTTCTCTGCAAGGTGAGGTCGTTTCGACTAACCCTAACCCGTCAGCATCCTCTCTCCTTTCGATTTTTGTTTGCCTTTTTTGTGTGCTTCTCTATCAGGAAACACCCAAACTGAACTCATCGAGTACGCGTGTGTTGTTTGGTTAATGGTGTTTGTGATGCCAATCGAAAACACTTTGTTGTTTTTGCACTTTTGTTGTTGTTTTTGCCTTTAAATTTTAGAGATGGATGTCTGATTTTTTCCCCTATGAGTATTCCCTTAGAATCTGGTGAACCATTCACTGATTGTGCTGCCTTCTTCAGTTGGAGAGTCTCTGTCGGTTGGTCTGTAACTGCCGCACGCTGCAGAGGAAACGCTCCTACGTAGACATAAGGAAAAGCTAATGACACAGTCGGAGTGTAAAACCTGCATTCATTGATATAATATTTCTTTTATTTAACATTTCTTGTACTGCTAATATTACTGCTGTATATGTTGCATCATTTATACATCTTTTGATGCTATAGTCTTCAGCGCATCATTGACAACATACACATCTGTCATCTCTCTGTTATCGCTGTTCTCTATCTGCTTGTAGCTCAGGTCGGCTAAGTACTTAAGTATTTTTAACAGATTGTGTACTACAGTGTATAAATGGTAAGTAGCTAATGGATGGAACTGAAATGAATGGTTTCTCTTTCCATTAAAAAAAACCAGCCCTGATATTACTCTTTTTCCCTGAAAAAAAAAAATCAATGCGATGCCAATGATGCTGTCAAAATAAATCGGGATGTCAGATAATAAAACTCTTGAATATACAAATGGTTGAGCACTTTTCTCATTTCAATTTGGGCAGTAAAAATTACCAAAAACATTTTTAAAAACGTTTTAAATTCCTCAGACAGGAGAGGCAGTTACACTGCCCGCTGAATTGGAGGTGAAGGCGTGTGTAAACAGGAGGGGGCAGCAGAGCGACAAGACGGAGAGCAGCTACCCTGAAACACCAACGAAGAAGTCACTTCCGCCTGTCTGCTTCTCACCATACAGAAAATGGTAAGAAATTAACCATGTGTCGATTAAAAAAAGGGAAAGATGGTTAGTTATTCCGTGTCATCAGTATTTTTAGTCATCGTTTATCAATATTGTTAGCGTGGGAGGCGTTGTTCAGTTTAGATTTTTAATTCTGCGAGCAAGCAAAGGGTTAGCTAAGAGGCTAACGTTAGCTGGTCGCTATAGTAAATATTCCTGGAAAATGGAAAGACTCTCAGTGTTTACACTAGATGGATGAGTTGAATTCGACGAGGTTAACTGGTGTGTTTCAATATACCTAGAAAATCTAGGCGAAAACCTGCAAAAATATGCAGCAGACCACACACTGGGTTCATCCACTCAACTCATCTAATAATGTTATATGTATTACTTTCGGTGTATTTTCCTCCTATTCTTAATTTTTTTATTTTCATAAAGTTTCTGCAGACCAAGGCAAATTATTCCTTGCTGTGTCATAATCAAACACTAATCCCTTCAATGGGTGAACCTCAGGTGTTTGTGACTGGTTAATTTACCTAAAATATCACCAGCCTTCACATTGTGCTGTTGTGTTACGTCTTCTTTCTTGTCCTCCCTCAGACGGCCACCTTACGCCCATATCTCAATGCGGTGCGTGCCACCTTGCAGGCCGCCCTCTGCCTGGAGAATTTCTCCTCCCAAGTGGTGGAGAGACACAACAAGCCGGAGGTGGAAGTCAGGTGAGTCTGTGGAGCATGCGGTGAGTGGGATGGACAGATCGAGAATTGTGTATTGTGGGTTTATTTTTTAGGAGTAGTAAAGAGCTGCTCCTCCAGCCTGTGATTATCAGCCGTAACGACAAAGAGAAAGTTCTGATTGAGGGCTCCATCAACTCTGTCAGAGTCAGCATCGCTGTCAAGCAGGTGGGTGGACGGTTGGCTCTCTCCTCCACCGTCAACGCTGGCCGCCATGCTGACGTTTGCCTTTGCAGGCAGACGAGATTGAAAAGATCCTGTGCCATAAGTTCATGCGCTTCATGATGATGAGAGCTGAGAATTTCTTCATCTTGAGAAGGAAACCAGTGGAGGTAAGAGCAGTGGCCTTTAGGGATTTGTCATTTTCGGGCATCTCGCACGCTTCACTCACAGGCGCTTGCTCGACTTCCGAACCCAATTTTTTTTTTTTTTTTTTTTTTTTTTTTTGCAGGGCTACGACATCAGTTTTCTGATCACCAACTTCCACACGGAGCAGATGTACAAACACAAGCTGGTGGACTTTGTCATTCACTTCATGGAAGAAATCGACAAGGAGATCAGTGAAATGAAGCTGTCGGTCAACGCGAGGGCTCGTATTGTTGCCGAGGAGTTCCTCAAAAACGTACGCTGGTTTTCCTTTTTACCGTCTCTCTTGGCTGACGGCGATTCCGAGTTTTGTTTTGCGTCATGTGAACCTCTGTTGATATTTGCTTTTGAGTTGATGTTGACTTTTGTCTTGCAGTTCTGAGCCTGAAAACTACCAACTTCATTCCTGTTTCCATCGTGTCGTTCGCGGAGCGTCGAAAAGCCAGAAAAGAAGACACCCAAAACGACCAAAGATCGGCTTGAGAAGTCTGTTATGACACATCAAGAGGCTAGAATAGGACCAAGATCCTGAGTTTCCCTTTTAAACCTCCAAACAGGCCTTTGCTCAAAAATATTGCCATTTGTACATAATTGTAACCACAGCAGGTATTATTTTCTGCCTTCTTAACGTCAGCAGACATTAAGGCAGGTCCTTCTAGACATGCGAGCAAGGGGGGAAATAGACTTTTGTTGAGAAATGAGATGTTTTTTAATATATAATGATTATATGCACATGGATTTAATTTTGCTGTATTGACACATTAAGACTTTAAACCATGAATGAACCATAAATTGGTGCACATTTCCTGGAAAAGAAATCTTAATTAAAATAAATATACTTACAGTCAGGTGTTTAGGTCGTTCTGGTATAAAACAAAAACTGCAGCTTTGTCTTCAGCCCAGATATCAAGTTTATTCAGAATGAAACAAAGGATTCACTGAGGTGCCAAAGAAATTATTGACAAAAGGGTTATTGAAGCCGTATTGACCCACACACAAGCTCACAGGGCAAAGAGTGCACGTTTGGACACGGTATCTGCGCGCTCATGCAGGCATCCCTCTGAGGTCATTCTTCTCAAAACGGATGCTCAGAACTAAAGATTGTCATGGCAACCGAAAGAACCACCAGCACAGATGAGGCGTCATAAAGAAAAGGTATAAAGTGCACGTTTCTCACGGACCTAACTTTTGTTTTATCTTCGCAGACAAAGATCCTTTGGAATGTTCAGGGTTTGTTTAGGTGTTAGAAACGTCAAACATCGGCGTTACATTTAATAACGAAGGGAAACTTCAGACGTTGAGGGTTTAGTTTAAAGTCTCCCCGTGTGAGTTTGAATACGATAGCACCGTTTTCTGATAAACCAAAGCAAATGGCAGTATTCACAGGAAACACTGTAATATACAGTAGATAAATGCGGAGGGATAAAATGCTGATTAGGCGATTACTGCAACAGCAACATTCACACACTCGCTCCCTTTTCCTTTAGCTCTGAGGTACAGTAGCAGTACGCTTCACGCAACACCAGTAAAAACAACAAAAAAAAACCATCCGGATGTTCAGTAAAAGTGCTTTAAAGTCTGTGACTTCATCCACATCAGGGAGGGGGCTGTCATGGCGAGACCAGAGGGTGGATGAGGCCTTCTGAAACGGGGAGTGAGGTCTTAAAAGTGAGCCGGGACGGTCTGCAGGGCGGCTTCCGTGCTGCGTTCCACGTCCACGTTCTGAAACGGCGACAGGGAGAGGCCGAGGTATCAGTCGCTAGTTCTAGAGGGCAGACCAGCGGCCTGAGGCGGCCTGACAAACCTACCTCTGGTCGCTCTCTGTGGGTGTTGACGGAATCCACGCCTAAATAGACGGACTCCACTTTACAACCTGGGTGGAAGACGGGACAGGTTAAGAGAGGGAATCTCCGTGGAAACGAGGGCGGAGACGCTCACCGTAAGCCAAGGGGGTCAACTTCAGCACCGTGTGCAAAGGACACTTGATGTAAGGCAGTTCTTCTGTGGAGGGCAGAGGCGGAAGGGTCACCCCAGGCTGTGTGTGTCACCTCACACACCTCCAGGTCCTCATACCTGCTGTCTTGTCCAGGAAGTAGGCCAGGAAACAGCGCATGACGGCCTGGTGGCAGATGACCAGGATGTTCTCCTGCCGCTCCAGCTCCATCAGCACGGGCTCCAGCCGCTGCACCAGGTCTTCGTAGGACTGGTGGGGAAAGACGGGCTCGGTTCTGTCTCAGAGTACGGGCCCGGGGCCCTCTCCCTCGTTCCTCTCACCTCTCCTTTCGGGTAGCGGTAGCGGTACTTGTCCTGGTCTCTCAGCGCAAACTCCAGAGGGAAGTGCTCCTGGATCTCCTCGTACATCATCTCCTCGCACACGCCCTGTGCACAGAGGAGAGCGCATGAGCTCGGCCTGAGCGCACGCTCCGGGGAGGTTCCCATCCAGCCGGGGGCCAACCCACAGCATCGATTTCGTTGAGAGATTTCCACTGCTCGTAGGGCACCCCCAGGCACTCCGCCGTCTGGATGGTCCTTTTCATCTGGCTCGTCCACACTTTCAAATCTTTGATGTTCTGCTCCTGGATGAATTTCCTCAGACGTCTGGCAAACTGGAAAGAGAGAGAGAGAGAGAGAGAAGCCACTGGGGTCAGGAGCGTTGGAGCCTCCGCTGGACTGAAGCGGTCCCACACACACACACACACACCTCTTTTCCTCTGGAAGACAAGCCGGAATCCCCTCCGATCCGCCCCTTGATGTTGAGGTCGCTCTCGCCGTGGCGACACAGGTAGATGGAACGCGGCGTGATGTGGATGTTCATCAGGTAGTAGACGATTCGGCTCTGGATGTGGTCGAGCACGCGGTTGACCAGGTAGCGACGGCCCACGTCCATGATCTTGATGTAGGACAGATCCCTGGGGAGGACACAGAGGTGGGGGGCCACCCTCAGCGCCTGCGCCGCTGAGGGTGGCGATGGCAGCCACGCTGGCTCCTCACCTGTCCAGAACCTCATCCAGGGGCTGGTAGGAAGACTCGTAACACTTGATCCTCTCCATAAAGTCCTCGATGGCCTCCTCGGAGTTACAGTGGATGTAGTCTGGGTTCCCCAGCTTCACCTGCTGCAAAGATCCACAGATACGTTTCTGTCTGCATTTTCCTACATAACTAGCACATGTTTCTGTTTTTTGGCTGCATTTATTCTGGAAACAGCGAGACCAGACTTACAAGTATATTCTGTGCAACGACGTCCGGGTCCTCACACACAGACTCCACGAAAAACACCTGCAAAACACAGCACAGCAGAGTGAGTGTGGAGGCCCCCCGGGACCAGGGGGCCTCAGCCCCGGCCGCCGCTCGGCACCTTGAACCCGTTCTGTTCCGCAAACTTGACAATCGTCCCTCTTCTTTCCCTGGTTGTGTTTGTGGCGTCGAAGACCTGAAAGAGCAGGAAAAGCAGCTCTCTCTCTGCAACCAGGTAGGGCAGCGGCGCTGGCGTGCCGGAGACTCACCGCCACCTGGCCTCCCTCCACCCTGAGGTACTGGCGGACGTCGTTCAGCGCTGCCATGGCGCACTGGCTGTGGGGAGACCAGAGGAAAAGGAGACAAGATGCTTAGGTTTTGTTCCGCCGTGTCGTTTTACTGTCCTAGTTATGGATGCTAGAGCAGTCTGCACACTCACCGTCTGATTTTCACTCCTTCTTCATTGTCGGGACGGAAAAACTCGAAGGACTTGTAGATCTTCAAACATTCCCTCCGATACTGGCCTACGTTGAACTCTGTGAGGAAGAGTGTCTTTAAATACATGCGAACTTTCTTTACAGCAGCTTCCTGACAGAAACACGCCTGCGTTCCGGCTGGAGTCGGACCTTTTGTCGGCACACCGATCCAGTTCAGGTAGCGCGTCAGCTTCTTTGAGATGTAGGTCTTCCCTCGGGCCGGAAGGCCAACCGTCACAATCAGAGTTGGACAGTTTGTCATGCAGACTGAGAGAGGGAGGGAGGGAGGAAGAGAGAGGGAGAGTTAACCATAAGGAGTGTCACATGGCCTTTAACACAGCGTCACGTAAACATTTTTCTTTGTAAATGTAAAAACACAAAACCTAACAGCAGCAACCACTGCTGGAGTCTAACCAGCCTTTCTTACACTTTTCCCTCTGCAACGTAAATATACATCATGTTTTTATTTACATTGTAGCGCAGGTTATCACTGTTAATGTTGTCAGGGGGAGGTTGGATGTTGTTTTAAAGTGTTGGGCCCGATGGACGCGCAGATGAGCGCAAAGCTGCAGCAGAAGTTGCCTCAGGGCTGCAGGGCTGCAGACAGCCACCATCACCGATGCTTCGATTCCTTCCGCACGTTCATGGCAGACAAACCAGCGCAAACACCCCCCACACGCACACCGGGAGCCGTTCCGACGGAAACCTGCCGAAACCCGGAGCGGTCGCTCATTTGCTGGTGCGCCATCAGTACAATCTAAAATAAAGTCACACATCTAAAAAAAAATAAAAAGCAGAGTGTGGTCCGGATGGACAGAGTTGACTGATGGATCAGGAACAGGCGTCGCCTCCCTGTCTGGCTGTTGGCCGGCCGGCTGCGTCTTACCGCGTCTGTGGGAGATGTGGCCGTTTTTATACGGCATCCAGATCTTCTTGAGGGGGTTCTGAGTGAGCTCCCGCGGGAAAGGCTCCTTAATCAACTCATCGTTGTCTAACATGATGGACGTGGTAAATTCGGAGGCTGGGGTGCGTCCTCTGGTCCTGGCAGCCTGTTTGAACAGTCTGCAGAGGCGCAGGGCGTCATTTATCTGCACGGAAACGCCGGTGCGGAGGCGCCGTAATGGCCCGAGTAGAAGCGCAACACAGAGCACCCTGAAGCACCCAAGATGGGTCTAAGCGACCTCCATCTCCTATGTTTAAGTGTTCCTAAATGCGTACTTGCTTCTAAATTTTTAACCCGCGTGTGCTCCAGGAATTCTTTTTTTCCCCGAAATTTGATTGATAACCGTAAGAAAATATAGAATAACCCCAACTCCGCGGTGACAACTTTAGTAACTAAAAGCTGATAAAGATAATGAAATTGGTTTAATTAAAGAGAAAATATCGAAATATTATCAACTATACAAATAGAAAGACTAACCCTTGTGTCACAAATACTGAGATAAAAACAAGTTTAACCATTTATTTTAAATGACAGTTTGTTTCTGCAACTTTTTTTTTTACGTGAAATTGCGTTTTCAGATACTTTTTACCCTAACCCTTCTGTAGATTAAATTTAGATTAAACAGTTTAAATTAAGGCAAAATATCATAACAGTAAGACGCTGCCGTAATAACGCTAAAAATGAGCAGCGGGTCCCGGCAGAAAAACAAGCGCTGGGCCTCGCATGGAGCACACATGAGCAGAGTGTGCGCCTGCGGAGCCGACCAATCAGAGACGAGCACAGAGGTCAATCCACCAATGACAGAGCCGGGCTCGCAGTTGGAAGCGCGTGGGGATGTGAGTTTGCAGAAAGGTGAAAACAAACCAAAAAAAAGGAAAAAACACAATTACAAAAGTCACGAGACGGATCGCGAGCTGCGCTCGCGGCAGGGCAAAACAGGATACTATGCCTAGCATAAAGCTTAGCTTTAAACACGCTCGGCCGCAGAAAAAACAAACTCAGGAGGCAAAACGTCAATAAAAAACGTCAAATAAAGCAAGTAAAGCTGTATATCACTGTATATAACAATATATAACCAAAAGCAGCAACAAAACAGAAACATGAAAATGATCACATCCAAGCTGCGATTGAAAACAACAAAACAACAACAAAAACCACAATTAAGAAAAAAGATTGAACTGTTAACAGCTGCTTCAAAATTAAATACGAGAGAATAAATCGATCCATTTTGTCACCAATAATAAAAGACTGGCGAGGTGTGTGTCGGCCATGTTGAGTTGTGTAGTGTCGGTGCGATAACACTCGGTGGCACTGTGACATTCTAAAAACGAGATCTGTGAATCAGTCGAAAAAGAAAACGGGACCGTTATTGTTCAGAGCCTGACTGCAGCCACAACAAACCTGGCCTTCCTAGTAACAGCTACACCGAGGTCAGAGGTCATTCCTGACCCTGACAGTCAGCATGTTAGCAGGACTAATCCCATTAGCAGGACCCTATAATCCCACAAACACACATTTTCTCACTACAAACTAAACACAAACACCGTGCTTGAGCAGGAGTTTGGTGCCGATAGATAACAGATTCACGGATGTGACGACACACAAGTATTTTGATAGTAATAGTAACATTTCACGCGTCTTTTCCAGCTTGTGAAACAAGCTAACCAGTGTCTCTGTGGACTCTGTTGTGGTTCTTTTTCTTCAGACGTCAACATTATGACAGCTGTGGCTCACGGTCCCGTCGCCATCAAGAAAAAACACACTTCTCCAATCGAACCACGCGAAGCTGGATGGTTTCAGACAGCGTCTGCGTATTTAAATGAAGACCCCAACCACAAGTCTGGCACCAGACCTTCCGGTGAGCGTGACCAGCCTGCCAAACTCGATGCATCGACACCTTTTACCTCGTGTCCTTTAAAACTCACAACAAACATTCTATTTGCAAGACCATTGCAGTAACACACACACCCATTACCCAGAGTGCATTTGCTCATCATCTCTTCCTGTATTTTGCAGCAAAACTATTATTTTACATAATGTAAGACGGACGCCAGCAACAAAATAACACAGACAAGCGTTTGTTTTGGCTTCTCATAAACATCACTGACACACCGCCTGAGCTGGAAAACATCCAGGAGCACGGGGCGCTATCGGGGCCTTGCAGGGAGCCGAGGCTGAGGCGCGCATGCTGCATCTCACACACGGAGGCTGCAGCTGTAGGCTATAATGAGATTCTGAGCGAGCGGGTGAACTTTCCCCTAGATAGCGAGGAAGGAGGGAGGGAGCGAGGGAGGGAGGGAGCGAGGGAGGGAGGGGAGCTGCAGGCCAGGAGGAGGAAACAGAGAGAGAGAGGGGAACGTTTATTGTGATTACACCCAGCAGAAGAAAAACACACTAAAAAAGGAGAAGCAGAGGACAATGGGCTCCCGTGCACACAGCTGTGGTCAATTTCAGGATGTTACCCTAACCCGTGCACACTCAGCTCTTATTTATGCAGGTTTTTTTCATGCACAGGCAGCCTTTGCACCAGGAACAGTGACATCCACTGCAGCAGAAGCAGCCAACGGCCAGCGCTGCCAGCACACTGCTACACGTCACTTTGCACATGGCCCCAGGATTAACCCGAGAATATTTCTTTACACGATGTTATTCCAGTTTTTCTACTTCACCACACCTCTTTGTTGGCATGCAGCCTGATCTGTGCTCATCCCTCATGCATCTGCTGCTTCAGCTCTGACTGGAGACGTTTAAACCATCACCGTACCTGCCCGGGGCCCGGGGCTGGGGCCAGGGGCCAGGGGCCTGAGGCCAGGGGCCCGGGGCCGGGCAGGTTCTGCCTCTACGCATGCATCTGTCACACAGGCTTACCAGCTGCAACTCTGGAGCAGTTATGTAATGTGTCAGTGGTTAAAAAGGGCAAAATAAAGGCGTGAATGGAACAGGAAGCTATGTGAGCAGCACGCAGAGGAGCACCTGTCAGACTGTGGATCGGAATTACTCTCCAGACTCCTCAATCTGTCAAGGCAATCTGTGTGTGCAGCTGGCCCTCACTTTTAAACACAGATCCGAGCAAAAGCCCGTAACAAAGTAGCACAGCTGAAACTAAGTTGAAAGCGACCAACAACTGCCAGCCACGGTGTCGCCCTGCTTCCCTTTCACAACATGCTACAACCAGTCCCCAAAACAGTCGGATGTTACGTGTAATTATAGTAGTAGTCCAATGAGGGTAATTAGACCGCATTATAATAGATGTCTGGTTTGCAAATCTAAGTAAACAGTCGGTTCCCTACTGGGTAGCTAGCCCACTGCTAGCTAACCGATCTGAGCTCGGGCTGGAGGACGCCAACAACCGAAGCATCACTCACGCTTTTAAAGTGTCAAAGTACTCCACAAATCAAGTTCAGTCCGGCATCGACCCGGGGGATTGTACCGCGGTTCGCCCCGCCGTGTCCCTCCTCCTGGCGGGGGAAGGAGAACCTGTCAGACCCCAACATGCCTACGTGACGCGGGGCTTGTTTACTCCGCTCGCCCGCTAGCGCAGCTGCGCTCCGGCAGTGTTTACCGACCAAGACGGGGGACAAAACCCCTGGAAGGGACACAAAGGGACGGTCCAGCGTCTCACCCGCTCGGTTGGGCGCGTTCCCCGGGCGGTAGGAGCCCCTCATGCTGGCGGCGGAGAGCCTCTTCTTCCCGGTGCGGACTGAGCAGAGACTCCGGCGGTGAACGCCGATGAATGGAGGGAGGCAGCGCCGGCGCACACGCACACGCACACGCACACGCCCGCCTATGATTGTTGACATAGAAAACATCACGGAAGCGGTCTCAGGGGCAGCCTCAGCACCCAGGAGCACCCACAGAGAGAGCATTCCTTCAGGGGCAGTTGACGAGAAAACTCCGCCAGTGTCGTTTGTTGGCGGACCCGTTGAAACTGGGGCTTTGCGGGGTTCTGATTCTCAGTTTTGGCTTGGCCGTAGTGAAATGAAAGTGGACAGATACATCTGTTTTGGATTATTCTCTCCATCACACTGAAGAGAAGACACAGGCTGGACACCAGTGTGTTTTCAGTAAACACTGGAACCCATGTGGGGGTCAGGGGTCACCATCATAGTAGTGTTTACTGTTGATTATCCACTCAAATACTACAAATAAAACCCTGACAAAGCTGCTTTTGATGAAAAGGGAGGTGGGGAAGTGTTTATAGTGTTGGTTTTTTGCTGCTTTGCTGCCAAACCTGAGTGACTGGAAACTTTTACTTTCACTTTAAAGTTTCCAGCTCCGCTACTTCAATCTGGGCGATGTGGGGAGATGAAGATGAGAGAGGAAAACAGGAAGACCCATCAGGCTCACTCACGTGGCTGGTATGAAAAGGAAAAACTACACAAGGTTGTGTGTGTTTGCAGCAGGCTGCATATCAGGTCCCACAAGGACAGCGTGGGCAGCTAGAGTCAAATCAAGGCTGTGGTTTCACGTTTAACACAGAAATCAGAAACACAGACCTTCATCCTCATCAGGACCCTGTCAGACACACACTCTCTGGAGAGCTGCAGTGAACACACCCAACACACACTCCCAAAACGCCTTTGGTTCCAACGTTTACGTAAGTCCAACAAAAAAGATAATGAAGTTTTTTTAAAAGGCACAATTGGGTTTGGATGACAGACAAAAAAAAAAATCAATGTTATTGCGTAAAACATAGGCTTTGATTTTTGCAGTATCATTGCATTCAAGATTAAAATCTGGTTTAACAAGTTGATGACACAATCTATAACCAGTATTCAACATTTAAAAGATAGCTAAAACGCTCCTTAAACACACAGTCAGACGCACAGAAATATTATTCTCCCAAAACCTTGTTTAATTGAGTTGGTTGTTACAGAATTGATTAGAAAAAAAACATTTTTTCTTTCATGTTAAAGACCTAACAATAGAAAATACTGACTCTGCTGCCCTGTGATACAAAGATGGTTAAAAAAGTGAGCAGAAGTAACGAATTCTACCGGCTGGTGTGGCTGTTCCTCCGCTCTCATTCTGCAGCAAAGGTCACCTCCCTGTGCTTCACCTCTCCCTCTGCTCCTCCGCCATCTCCTCCCGCTCCCGGCCTCTGCCGTCTCTTGTTGAGCAGAGGGTTGTCGGACACGTCCAGGTCCTTGATCTTCACCTGGTCGTAGTCCACACGCATGGTGGCCAGAGCGCTGGTCATCTCCTCCTGGAGACAGGGTCAGGCCCGGGGTTAGGGGCAAAGGCTGCTCCTTCACCGCCATCTTGTGGTCGCATTCCGAACACAAACAGGTCTGAACACCGGCCAACCTTCACGTCGTCCCACAGCTCCTTGTCCTCTGTCAACACGCGGGAGGTGTGGAGGGGCGTGGGGGGGACCACCATGTACTGCTGAGGTGTGGGAGACCCGGAACCATCAGTGGGGTGGATGACGACGGTCAGAAGGAGGTTTAGGCAAGGGGAACTCACGCTGATCCAGGGATGGTTCATGAACTGGGCAATCGTCATCCTCTCGCTGGGGTCGGTTTTCAGCAGCTGCACAATGAGCTGCTTGGCTGATATCACGTAAACAAACAAACAAACTGTCCGTCATCCACACAATTACTCATTCAGTGAATTCTGTGCAGCAACAAAAGACGTTCACCCGAACCAAAACACAGAAACCACGAAGGGATGCGGATCAAAACAAAGACGGACGCCCTCAGCTTCACACAGATGCTCCCTCTGTTCTTTTCCTCTGTGCAGCCTCTGATTATTTTATACATGTCGGAATCTCACCTTCCTGAGAGACATCGGCCCACTCGGGGTCGGGGAACTCGTACTGGCCCATCCGGATCCTCTGTTTCATGCCGGGGGAGATGGCCTGCCCCGTGTTGGAGTAGAACGGCGGAAACCCGCACAGGCTACAGACGGAAAACCAAGGACGGTCGTCAAAGAGCCTCATCGGAACCACCGTTGGAGCGAATTCCCGTGCAGATGGATGCAATACTCACAGAATATACATGACTACACCCAGAGACCACATGTCACATGACTTATCATACTTCTCTGGCCCAAGAACCTCTGGGGCTGAGTGAACAAGGCGACACAGGAGAATGGAGAATGAATACACACCTGAGTAGAAACTGGACAAGATGCTGACAGAGAGGGGGACGCTGTGTGGGTGGATGATGGTGGGACAGCGGAGGGGTACCGCTGGGGTTTTACTGTGGCAGCAGCGTGACCAGCTCACCCACGTAATAGGGAGTGTAGCAGGGTGTTTGGAGGGCGTTGTGCAGCGTGGTCTCCTTCGCAAAGCCAAAGTCGGTCAGTTTGAGCGTGCCGTTGCTCTCCTTGGTGGTGTACAGCAGGTTTTCAGGCTGCCGCAGCCAAGATGGCGACACGGTTAAAAAGGAAAACACCAAATACCTGCTGGAGGGGCTCTGACAGGCCGGAGCAGCAGTACCTTGACGTCCCTGTGGGCGATGTCCACGCGGTGGAGGTATTCTATGGCCGTGCCGATGTCGTGCATGATCTCTGAGGCCTCTGAGCAGACAAGCAAGGCACAGGTGAAACACGCAGGAGACAGAGGTGACGGCCACCGCGGTGGGCCTGGCGGGAACGCACCTCGTTCCGTGAAGGCCTGGTCGCCCCGGGCCTGGATGCGGTTGAAGAGCTCCCCACCCTCCATGCTGAAGACGGACACAGAGATCAGAAGCGGGACAGTGGGGCCTCTTGGCAAACCCGCTGCAATTTTCCACCCAGATCAGCCTGACAATGCCCGTCATTATGGCCCAGAATTCCCTGTTCCCGCTCGGCCTTGGATGAATTAGGTCGCAAAACTCCAGTAAAGGAACATAACAGATACAGCGAGAAAAACCAGCAGCGCAACCACAAAAAACAGCATCAGTCATCGGCTTTTCCCATGAGACACATGTCAGACGGGCAAAAAATAACCAGCATAACATTCCTGACTGGAAGAGTCTGCAGAAAGACTTGATGTTCAGGACCAAACTGTCCCTGAAGCGGGCAGAAATCCAGAAGCGGAGCGACTCACCACTCCATGACGATGAGCAGACATTTCTTCCCCAGGTGCACGTTCTCGTACAGGCTGAGGATCTGGACGATGTGCGGACCCCCGGACACGCGCCAGTGCAGCTCCACCTCCCTCCTGGCCTTAGGAGTGTCGTAGAGGACCTGCTCCAACAGAACACGCCGCATCCGTGACGTCAGCTGTGTTTACCTCCACAACGGTATATCACGTGACGAGATGAACCAGCGTCTTATTAAACATCTCCGACGAGAACACACTTTCCCACCTCTTCTTTGGGACACACACACACCCTCTGTCCGGGGAATGCTGACGTCACGGAGGTGACATTTGCGCGGACGGACCGGACGTGAATAATTGATGGACGCACCCAGCCGGCAGACATCAACCTCCACACACACGCACACGGCGGTCACGCACCTTGAGGGCGCATTTCTGGCCCGTCTCCTTGCAGTAGCACTCCAGCACCTTCCCGTTGATGCCCAGGCCCAGCACCTCCGCCGTCAGCGTGTAGTCGTCCGTCACCGCGTTTCTGCGGAGCTCCAGCTGACAGCCGGCAGGTGTCAGCAGGTCAGCGGGGCTCTGCTGGCCCCCGGCTGCGCTGGCAGGCTGCTCCTCCTGGCTCTGGTGCATTTGGAATCTTTTTCTTCCGAAATCGAAGTGAAACACAGAAATTCAGTGTTTTTCTCCAGAGCGGATGTGGCGCTGTTCTAGTTCGCCGGTTCACTGGAATTCCCTAATTCCCTACAGGACATCTCGACGGGGAACGCAGCCTAATAAAATTTCGAGGGCGGCGGTCAAAAGACCACTATTAAATTAAAATAAACAAGTTAAAGCCTCCAAAAGAGTCCAGACGGGCTGGATCCGGATCCGAAGGGACGCTGAAAGACGCCAAATGACACAAAGAAGAGAAAATATTAAAAAAAGAGCCAGGGCGCTCCTCTCCGGGACTCATCGCGGTCATCTGCCGCTTCCTGGGGGCTGCGCAGACCTCTCCGGTTCCCTTACGTCAGTCTGGAGAGGCTCAAACTCGGGTTCTTAAAGGAACAACCCCGCGTAAAGACGCACGGCCGGGAGGGACCCGGACAGGCTCCAGAGAGGCACAGACAGCAACCAAAACACAGGCGATTCTTCTGGATGACTCAAACACTGCCAAATAAAGTGAGGATCCAGCCACTCTGTAAAACGAACCAGTACCAGTCATGTGACAGCAGCATCCCCAATGAGATAGTTAGCGTCTCCATATTCACTTCTGATATTTGGGTCCACAAAATAGAAGTTATATTAAGATTAGCAGATACATCAGTTGTTAACATCTGAAGAGACCAGCATTAAACTAATGATTCAAAATATCAAATATCCTTCCTCCAGTTCAGGTTTTGTAATTCTGCTTCTTTATTTCAAACATTAAACGACAGCGCTGAGGCCAGCCGGTCAGAGTGGCTCCCTGGCCTTGTGGGGCCCGTTAGCCCTGGAGGGCCCGGTCCAGCACGCGCTCGTCCCGCACCGGGAAGGGCATGGTGACGCGCAGCAGCCCGTCCTCCTCCATGGTGCGTTGGATGGTCTCGTAAGCGTTGGAGTTTCCCGACCAGCAGCGACGGGCCACCTGCAACAGCCGGGAAAGGCGTCAGGCGGGTCTGCCGGCGGGTCGGGCCCCGCGTCTGCCTCACCCCGTTGGAAACGTCCCAGTTCAGCATCAGACTGGCGCGTCTTGCTGCCTCAGCCGACCCGTCCAGCAGCAGACCGAAGCCTCCGTTGATGACCTCACCCCTGCGGGGGGAAGCGAGGGAACGTTAACGTGGACAGAGGAAGGCAGGTTCCTGAGGGCCGGCTCTGCTCACCAGCCAACGCCTCCTCCGTTGTGCAGGGCGACCCAGGTGGCGCCCCTGAAGGCATCGCCGACAAAATTATGGACTGCCATGTCTGCGAGAAGGAGGAACCACAAGGCTGTTTTGGCAGAGAAAGGCATGCTGGGAAGAAAGAGCCCAGCTGGTGACACACCTGCGCAGAAGGCCGATCCGTCGTACACGTTGGAGGTCTCTCTGAAGGGGCTGTCGGTGCCGCTGACGTCGTGATGGTCTCTGCTGATCACCACCGGAGCCTAGGCAACAGGCCAAGCACAGGGGGTCCACAGAAACCTCCGTACCGCACACACACACACACAGGCCGCTCTTTCTCTTACCGAAACACTGCCGTTGGCTACGGCTCGGTTGATAGCCAAAGCGATGGAGACTCTTCCTCTCTGGTCCGAATAGAGGATCCTGGCTTGTGATCCGACCACCTGACCAGGGGACAGACGAGGGAGGGGGTGACCTTGGCCCCTGCCGCTCATGCCAGAGAGCAGGGGTTTCTGAAACCAACCATCTTGTGTTTTCCAGCCTCCCTGATCCAGCGGATGTTGTCGTCATACTGCTGTCGGACATCATCAGTCACATGGGCGCTCATTTCCTCCAGGACTCTGCTGGCAATGTTGTCCGTTTCAGCCAGATCTTGCGGGTCGCCGGACGTGCACACCCAGCGGAAAGGGCCAAAGCCCAAGGAGAAGATGTCCCTAAGGCGGAAGCGGGTGTGTTGTGTCATTTTTCAAGATGGTTTCCACATCAGCACTAATTCATCCCTGTTAGGAATACTGTTCACCCCATAATGTGCTGGACGTAGGAAGGGTAACGGAATTCAGTGGCTCCTCCTCCAACCTTTCCCACCTGTGCTCCTGATAAAGCAGCAACAGGCCTCTTCAGAGGTTTGACCTGGTCTCTAGGTGGGAAAGTGGGCGTTCAGCCACTGACCAGCTCTCTGGGCCTCCAGCAGGAAGGCGTTGCCATAGTCCCAGAAGAACATTCCAGCATCCGCAAGCTTATTGATGGCACTGACGTGTCGTTTAAGGCTGCCACAGGGTGTGAAATGTGTTAAATCTGACCAGCAGAGCCATGTTACTGCAGGGAACTCTCTAGATAAGTCACCTCTCTTGCACCATGGTTTTGAAGCGACCGGGATCGGCGACCATGACCTGATTGGCCTGTCGGAAACTGAGTTGGACCGGGTAGTAACCTCCGTTAAACGGGTTGTGTAGGGAGGTCTGGTCTGAGCCTAAATCCACCAGCAGCTCGCCCGTCCTCTCGTATTCCAGCAGCAGCCTCTCCCTGCCCACAGTTCCAGGACAAAGACGGATTATTGGAATATAAAACCCTCATCTGCAGGTCGCCTGTGTGGCGTTTTCCAGCTCTTCCAGTTTTCCCCCCCAGGAAAGGGTCCTGCTCCTGACTTGTCTGCTGGAGATGGACTCCACAGGTCTTGACAGGTTTCAGTTCCCACTCACCAAAGGTCGACAATGTTGCCATGGTAACCCAGACTGAGGGGGGTCTTGGAGCTCTTGGCTTCCCTGAAAGACCCAAAAACATGAAGATAGCTTTACTTTGGCGAGGCTAATGGGGGGATATCAGTAAGCGTGTCCTAGCCTTGATGCTACCTGATGCGTGCGATGCAGTGCTCCATGTTGCTGGTGACCTCCATCACCCAGCCCTGCTCGTGTCTCTTCCTGAGAGGAGCCTCGTCCACCTGCGCAGAAACCCGCCTGTTCAACGCTACCCAGCAGTCGGCGTTAGCCGCGAGCGACCGGTAATCCGCCGACCTCTGCGATCACTCCGACGCAGCCGGCGATGACGGCAGCCTTAGCTTGAGCTCCACTCATTCCACCCAGGCCAGAGGTCACAAAGACGCGCCCCGACAAGTCGCCGGAGCCCAGGTACCTCCGGCCGGCGTTCAGCACTGTTAGCTACACAGAACAACGCTGATTTGCAGACTGAGCAGCGTTCCTAGTTCAATTTAACAACTGCTGAACATCTAAAAAGGTGATTTTCCATCCAGACAACTGTTCTGTATTAAAGAGCAACTAAACAATACAAAACAAATAACAAGATGTTTTTAATTACACCTAACGTGATTTATTAGAAACGGCTGCTGGAACTGAATAACACTATCGGTAAAGCACGAGCATCTGCTTCTCATTTTTCCTCTTTTCCTACCATCGTGCCATGGACGATCCCCTGAGGTCCGATGTAGCAATAGCTGCCCGCTGTCATCTGACCGTACCTGACCGAAGGACAGACGAAGGAGCAGCGATTATCAAAGCATTTAAGCCCGCACTGGTTTCGGCCACATTCTCACCCACATGGAGACTCCGAGGGCAAACATCTTCTCATACTGAGCTCTGGAGGAGTAGTTGGGGATGACCTGAGGGAGGTGGGGGAGAGGGGTGCTTTACGAGGCCCGGGGATGCAGGTGGATGAAGCACGCCGGTCCGTTACCATGCCGTTGGTGATGATGGCGCGAGGTGAGGACGGCAGACTGGGGAACAGGCCCATGGGATGGCCGCTGTACATGACCAGCGTCTGCTCCTCGCTCATCTCGCTCAGGTAGTGCATCACCAGGCGAAACTGCCCCGACACAATCAGTGAATTAAACTCAGCTGCCTTCGCCCGGAGCCTGCGGTGGCACCCAGGAGCGTACCTGCGCCCAGTTACTGAAGACCTGGCCGTTTCCTCCGTAGGTGACGAGCTCCTGGGGGAACTGGAGGGCAAACGGGAGTCAGGTGTCGCGCAGAAACCCAGAAACCCAGAAACCCGAAACCCCGTCCTGGGGGTGGCAAAGCTTCAGGCTCACCTGAGCGACTGCAGGGTCCAGGTTGTTCATGATCATCAACATTATGGCGGCAGCCTGACGCGTCCGGCATGGGTACTGATCGATGGGGTAGGCCCTGGACGGTGGGAGGGAAAGGGGGGGGGGGTTATCGCCACCGCAGCCAGGCCTTTAACGCCGTTGGTCTCACCTCATGGGCAGCGTGGGGCGGAAGCGGTACATGTAGATGTGCCCGTACTGCCGGAGCTCTTGGGCAAACTCTGGTGCCAGCGTTGCATGGTGGGAAGGGGGGAAATAGCGCAAGGCGTTTCTCAAAGCCAACTGGGGGGCGGGGGGCACAACAACAAACAGGTTCTGGCTCTTTTTTTGCAAACGTTTAGGCTGAAGGCTCTCTTAATTATTGACCGGCGGTGAGCCCTTGTGGGTTTGGTAATCAGTCCAAGACCTTCAGCCATAATCAATGTTTCTGTTGGACCAGGGTGGGGGTGCACTGACAGGTGGCCTGGTTTAATATTCTACCAGCTAAAACAAAATTGTGCTCTTACACAACTTAGACCCTGTAATGCAAGTTTTGCAGCATTAACAGTAATATAAAAGAAAATTTGCAATTTACAGCTTCTTTAAATAATTTGGCCACATTTAGATCTCTAAAAGCAGCTGTGGGCCTCACTTACCCGCTCTTCTTCTGCTGTCAGGTTTGGGGCCCGCACAGGCGCGTGCGGGACACTGGGGTCTCTTCCCTGATTGGGTGGTAAAGGGTCCAGAGGTAAGCCGCTGCACACGTCCTTCAGAGAAGACATTCTGTCCACGTCGTCACTGTCTGCTGGAGTCGGAGGTTGTCTGATGCTCAGGTCCTTCAGATGAACCTTCCTCGCCTCACTCCGCCTTTTCAAACCCACCAATGGTGAAGAGGACAGAGACGATGGGTTTGGTAATCATTGATCTTTTGAGGGTTTGACAAGGCGCACGCTTCAGAAGACAAACACTGCCACGGATCACCGACCCCAGGTTAGTTTACAGTAATCCCCAACAACAAATAAACCCACCCATGTAAAGATTAAATGCTTTATTGCCCCCTGAACTTTTCATTTCTGCCATCTGAACAGAAAAGGAAAAAAAAGTGTGGAAAAAGTGCTCCTGTCTTGTTCATGAAAAGATAGACAATAAATAAAGATCCAGGGAGGTAAACAACCTGACTTCAGATACAGTCGCCATGTTTTTTCAACCAGCATTTTAAAAACACAATCAGATCTTTTCAAAGCCTGTAATTAAATTCATTTACTGTACATGACAATTTTCGGTTTGGAAATAAATCTAATAAATACAAACACCACAGTTAAAATGTACCAAGGAACACAAACATAGCAGTCAAAATAGAACATACAAACAGACACTTTAAACCAGATAAACAGTAAACAGTCTGAAGTTGATGTTCTGACTTTTGGATACCAAAGAGAAGAAGTCTAAAAAGATACATGCCCTCTCAATTTAGTGCTCCGAATAAAAGAAGAAATAATTGTTCCTGCTACACAAATCGCGAAAATTCGGAACGTTTATGTCCAGCAGCATCTGTTAGCGTCTCTTTATAAGATCAATGGTTAGCATGTCCACAGCTAGCCTTTCTTCTTCTTCTTCTTCTTCTTCTTCTTCTTCTTCTTCTTCTTCTTCTTCTAATAAACCATGTTCGACGCTGCCCCCTAGAGTTCAAGAATAATAACGCAAAATTACACACAAGTAGATAGTAGTGATTAATTTTTTTTTAATCTAAAATTCTTCGTCATTCTTCCCCGACCTTTGACAACTGCATGATTAGTTTGAAAATTTTTCTGACACTGGATTATAGAAATATTACACACTTCTCATTCAGCCCATTACCAGAAAAAAAAGGTTTTATTGAGAATGCTTTTTTGTATAAGTTTGTTCTGAAATACATTTATTTTTTACATATTCAAAAGACGTATTTTACACTTTAATCAATGCATGGTCTATGTACAGAACTCATCATTTATGGAAAAAACAAAATCATGTTGAATGCAAGTTTATTTAAAGCTGACCAGAAAATGAAAAAAAAAAAAAAATCGGTAACAAAATAGTGTGGCGTCTGACTTATTACTGCTGTTTCCTGGAACTACCATACAGGGAAAACAGCAGGGACTTTGACCCACCTGGTTTTTCTTTTTTCATCCACAGCCTCTTAAAAAATCAGATGATTTAACAGGTGGACCCAACATGAGCTCCACGGCCTCCTCAGCCCAAACCAAAATACATGACAGTGCCTAAATCAGCATGTGACGGTTCAGATGGATGGAAAATAAAATAATAATAATAAAAAAAAAAAAAATCGAGAATAAGAAAGGTTAGACAACGCCAGGCAGAACAGCGGTGTTTCTCAAGTCTGCACAAGCAGCAGAGCTGGCGTACGCCTGCATACTCAAGTGCTGTCAGTCTGAAAAAATAAGGACCAAACTCTCTGTGTCACCCTGGGAGACCTGTGGAAGGAGTAAGAAGCTGTGACAGGCCCATTTTAAAATGATTCCCGCAGACCCCTCACACATTCTGACAGCAGAGAGGCGACGGCGCAGGCGCCTCGCCCAGATATGAGATGGTGTTGGTGTCTTAATAAAAGCAGACTGCAGGTGGGAGGACGTCGGCTCGTCTAGAAGAGCAGGGCGCCCATGCTGCCCACTTCACTTTGTTCTTTCACAAAGATTTCAAAATACTGATAGATGATGGTGACGGCCAGCAGGATTCCGGTGCCAGAGCCGATGGCGCCGAGGAAGTCCGCCATTACCGACAAACCTCCGATGCACAGGCCGCCAAAGGCAGCGGCGGTGGGGATATACCTACAAGCAGAACAGGCGGGTTGGAGAAGCCGTCACAAGAAACTCACAGCACTCAGGGCTCCGTTTGGTGCGACTGTGAGGTTGGAAAGAAAACCAAAGAAACCCCAAAAAAGGGAGTAAACGTACCTGTTTAGCTCGTGGACCATGGAGGTTTCCCTGTGTCCCCTCATCACCATCTGCTGCTCCTTCAGCTGTTTCGCCACCTGGGGGAGAAGGAGCCACGGGGGTCTCAAAGCTGCGCTCGAAAACGAGCTTCTACCAGCGGCTCCCACGAGGAGGCAGAAACTTACGTCCTTGGCGGAGGAGCCAGACACCTCGATCCAGGTTTTGGAGAAAAAGGCACACGATCCCAGCATGAAGATGATGTAGATGAAGGCGTGGACCGGGTCGTCCAGGACCGAGCCGAAGGACTCGGGAGGAGACAGATAGTAGCAGAGTCCACCTACGGGGTAGGCGCGCGCGGGCCCGCCGGATGACGTGTCCTACGCGGAAAAGAGGGCGAGGTTCCAGATGTCAGATCAGAACTCCAGGCCAACAAAACAAAACTATGTATTTGACTTTTCATGAGTGAAATAAGCAAAATAAAACAAAACAAACAACATGTAAAAGATACGCACAGACCAAGTGCCGAGTAGATTAACCAAGAAATTGCCGCTAAATCTGGTGGAGAGCATCTGGGAGATGACGTACAGGTTGGAGACCAGGGCCGACTGGAGGATGATGGGGATGTTTGAGGTGTAGAAGAGCTTGATGGGGTAGGTGTTCTGCTGCCCGCGGTAACGAGCCGACTTGATGGGCAGATCCACCCTGAATCCCTGGTGGTCAGACACGCGCGTTCATCACCACGCCTGGGCTCTGGGAACCACCAGCGGCGTGGAAGCGCAGGTAAGGCCTTACCTGAAAGTAGATGACCACAGCAAAGACGAAGACTGTGGCGATCAGGTTCATGAGGTTGGGCAGGTTCTGCCTGTAGAAGGCTTCCCTCAGAGCTCGCACTTTGTCCGACCGGGTGGCCAAAAGGTGGAAGAGAGCGATGATGGCTCCTTCGAATTCTGTGCCTGGGGGTGAAAAATCCAGAAGAATCAGCTACACCTGCGAGGACCTCTGCGACGTCCTTGCCCGCGCAGATGCGGCTGCGTTACCTCGCCCCGTGTTGACGGTGGTGGGGCTGAAGGCCTTCCACACGATGGTCTCGCAGATGTTGGTGGCGATGAACAATGAGATCCCGGAACCGAGGCCGTATCCCTTCTGGAGCAGCTCGTCCAGCAGCAGGACGATCATGCCGGCTACAAACAGCTGCGGGAGGACCGTAGCCGCAGGAACGGCGTTAGCCTCTCCTGACACCAGGTGGTTTGCAGCTCCTCCTCACCCACAGAAAGCTCACCTGGATGATGATGAGCAGACAGATCCCGGCGCCCATCTCTGACGGGTCCCCGTACATGCCGGTCATCACGTAGACGATGGCCTGGCCGATGGTGATGATCATCCCGAACACTGAAAGGCATCGATGGTGATCGTCACTGCCAGCGTCGCGGTCTTAAAAACAATCCTGAGTTGACGGGCGCCTGCGTACGTTTCTGAGCTCCGTTGAAGAGTGCTCGGTCCTTCGGCGTGTCCCCGACCTCAATGATCTTGGCTCCGGCAAGCAGCTGCATGATCAGGCCTGAGGTGACGATGGGGGAGATCCCCAGCTCCATCAGGGTACCTGGAGGGAGACGGTCTGGTGAGGACAGCAGCAGGACGGAGGACAGGGGCCCATCCTCCGCTTCAGAACCCACCTCTGTTTGAAGCCAGAATGACTCTCATCCAGTAGAAAGGATCCGCCGAGTCTGAGGACATGATGCCAAAGAGGGGGATCTGGAAGGAAGCAGTCAGCTCACAGCAGGGGGTCAACACTGACGCCGGTCGGTTCAATGCACCGACGGCATTCGAGGAGACACAAACTCTGTCCAGAACAACTGTTTTCCAGTACAAAACTAAACTATGCTCATTATTTATACCTAAAATGCAGGAAAAAAAAGGTGGGAAAACATTTGTTTCATTGGATGATTTTCAGGCATTTTTCGATAATAATTCAGGACGCTTACCTGACAACAGACCAGGAAGATAAAAAGGGTGATGGCTGTCCATAATACCTTTTCTCTGAACTGAATCTGTTGGATAATAATAATAATAAGACTTAAAGTGTAAGCTTCGCAATGGCAGTGGTTTATTTTTAGCACCAAATCCAGAAGCTTTAATAGAAACAGGACGAGACTCACTTTTCTTTCAGGTTTCTGGATCTCCGGTAAGACAGCACAGAACGGCTTTATCACCTCCAGGAATTTGACTGAAAACAAGCAGATGCGTGTGGGTTTTTTCTTCTTTTGAATAAAATCGGAATAGTAGTAATAATAATAGTCGTAGGAGCTGGTTGTCAAGGGGACGTGGCACTAGCTTTGGGCGGACTCGAGACAGATCTGAGTGTACAGCAAACAAATTTATGCTTATTTATAAAATATTTCATTAGGAGCTCTGAGGTTACTGGCTGTCTCTCAACTCTTTCGCTATCAAGTTGCTGGTTTTAAGCAGATGAAACGTGAACAAAAGGTTAAAGACGACGCCGACTGTTAAGCGTCGTCATCACTACACTGACAGTGTCTTTGAATGAGCGGCTAACAAGTTAGCTTGGAAGGTGTCTCTGGTCAAAAAGCAGCCGCTGCGCCCTAAACATGGAACTGGAAAAAAGAAACACGCGTTAACAAAACGCCACACGATCTTTTACCTCACCCAATGCGCAATTTATCGTCGCAAAAAGTGTTTACAATAGCGTTAAAGCAACTGCTGGGCAGCTAGCTAGCTACACGAGCTAGCCGGTGACCAGTGCCAGTGCTAAAGCTGCGAGCTAATTAAGTTAAAACGCAACGGAAACACTCGGCTTTGTTCTTTTTCAACGTCCGCTAGGCGTCAAGCGTTTTAGCGGCCGCGTCAGAGTCCTACTTACTGCCCATGATGTGCTAATTGTCCGGCGCGTCTTCACTGTTTTAGCATCAAAGCTGGCTTGCCTCAGTTCCTCCAGAGAGCCGCGCCCGGTGAGTGGAAGTACCGGGTTTAGTGGAGGAGGAGGAGGAGGAGGGGAAACTTTAGAGACACGTCACCACTCCGGAGACGAAGAGCGACGCTTTAAAGGAGCAGAAGCCTGCCCTCGCCACGGCGATCCGCCTCCCAGCGAGGCCCCGAGGACTCCGGGCTGCATCCCGCTGCAGACCCGGGACCTCCGACCCTGGGCTCCGTTCAGAAAGCGTGCGCGT